>CBVK0100247412.1:0-13875 GCA_900067695.1 Picea abies | reverse complement strand
GTCCTCAACACTTGTCTAACCACGGATACTTCTTCATGAAGAACTCATCTTCCCATGTCACCTCTTCCACTAGTAGGTTCTTCCATTTGACAAGGTATTTTGTAATTGCTCGATTTCTCAGTTGCTTAATTCTCGTTTCAAGGATTGTTTCTGGCTCTAGTATGATTTTCCCTTCTTCATTTAGCTCTGGTAAACTTGTTTGGACTGGGATCTTGTTGTCTATGACCTTCGTTAAGAAAGAAACATGGAATATTGGATGTACACGTGAAGATGGAGGCAGCTCCAATTTGTAATCCATAGTTCCAATCCTTTGCAAAACCTTATAGGGGCCATAATATTTGGGTGTTATTTTATTGTCCTTATTTTGTTGTTTTAGGGACATTTGTTTGTATGGTTGTAGCCTTAGAAATACCCAATCCCCCACCTCAAATTCCCCTTCCCTACAATGTTTATTTGTTTGTTGTTTCATCCTATTTTGTGCCATAACCAAATTGTCCTTCAACAGTTTTAGGACCTCTTGTTGGTTTCCTATGTGGTCCTCCATTGCTTGAACTTTTGTATTCCCTTTCAAGGGTGATGTGATGGATGGAGGATGATATCCATAAAGTGCCAGAAATGGGAACATTTTTTATGAAGTATGGAAGGATGTGTTGTACCACCATTCTGCTAAGGGAAACCACTTGACCCATTGTGTATGTTTATCGGATGAAAAGCAACGAAAATATCCTTGTAGACATTTATTCACAATCTCAGTTTTCCCATTAGATTCAGGTTGGTAAGATGAACTATGAGCCAATTGAGTACCAAAACACGAAAATAATTCAGTCCAAAAAATTCCCGTGAAAATTGGGTCTCTGTCATTTACAATAATCTTGGGGACTCCATGTAGTTTTTGAACTGTTTCCATGAATGTTGTTGCTATTTTTCTTTCTTTAAAAGGATGAGAAAGAGAGAAAAAATGGGCATACTTTGTTAGTCAATCCACTACTACCATGATGACGATCTTTCCTTCTGATTTTGGTAGACCAGTAATAAAATCCATGGAAACTTCTTCCTGACGTTGGCTTGGTATAGCTAATGGTTGTAGGAAACATGGAGTCTTGATTGTCTCTCCCTTATTCTGTTGGCAGACCAGACATTCTGAGAAAAACTTTTGAAAATCATTTTTAAGACCTTCCCAAAAAAAATCCCTCTTGACCATATGGTATGTTTTCAAGAATCATGAATGTCCCCCTATAGGAGAAGTCTGCAATTCCAGAAGGATTTTTTGTTTGAGTTGGGAATTATTACATAAGTATAGGCTATCATGATACCATAGAAAATCATTCTTCCATACAAAATTTTCTATTGAACCGGGGTCTTCGTGTAGTTTTTGAATGATCTTGCATACCTCTTGATCTTGATTCCATTATATCATTGCTTCTTCCACCCAATCTGATTGCCAACTAGAAATAGCACATATTGAACCTTATGTTTCTTCTTATTTCCTAGAAAGGGCATCTTCCACAACATTATGTTTTCCTTTTTTGTATATAATTTCAAAGTCATAACCCAACATCTTTGTAACCCATTTTTGTTTCTCTTCTGAAGATAATCATTGCTCCAAAAAGTACTTCAAATTGTCGTGATTTGTTTTGACCTTGAAGTGTCTTCCTATTAGCTAGGGGCACCATTTCTAAACTGCATGTATTATGGCCAACATTTATTTTTCATAAATGTGTTTGACTAAGTTTTTTCCTTTAAGTTGTCTGCTTTCAAATGAAATGGGCCTTCCTTCCTGCATTAAAACTGCACCAATTCCATGGCCTGAGGCATTACACTCCATAATAAATGTTTTTGTGAAGTCAGGTGTGGTCAAGACGGGAGTTATACACATAGCCTCCTTAAGTTTTTCAAAATCTTTTGTTTATTCTTCTTTCCAAGAAAATTCTTTCTTCTTTAATAATGTTGTTAGAGGTGTTGTTATTTGACCATAGTTCTTGACAAAATTACGATAATAGCCTGTCAATCCTAAGAATCGTCTAAGTTTCTTCAAGGTTTTGGGAATTTTCCATTCTCTTATAGATTTAATTTTGTTAGGGTCCACTTTTATACCTTCATGAGATACAATATGACCCAAATATTCCACTTCTTGAACCCCAGAGGCACACTTGGAAGGCTTTGCATAAAGTTGTTTATCTTCTAATAGTTGTAATACTTTGTCAACATGTTGTACATGATCTTCCCAAGATTTGTTGTAGATTAGTATGTCATCAAAAAACATTAACACGGGTTTTCTAAGGAAGGGATTGAAAATAGAATTCATCAAGCGTTGAAATGTTGACGGTGCATTAGTCAGTCCAAATGGCATAACCAAAAATTCATAATGACCTTCAAGTGTTCTAAAAGTTGTTTTAGGAATGTCTTTATGTCTCAATCTAATTTGATGATATCTCGAACGAAGATCCAACTTAGTAATTTTTCTCCATGTAATTCATCTAATAATTCATCAATGACAGAGATGGGAAACTTAACTTTGATGGTCATTTTGTTGAGTTGTCTATAATCTGGATACATACGCCATGAGTCGTATTTTTTTGTAACCAACACCACTAGTGAAGAGAAAGAACTTTGTCTATGTTGAATGATGCCAGCCTCTAACATTTCATGGATCATGCGTTCAATCTCACTCTTTTGTGCATATGGATACCTGTCAGGCCTAATGTTAGGCGGTACACTTCCTAGTTGCAAATGAATAGCATGGTGATGGTCTTGGGTAGGTGGAAGACCCTTAGGCATTTCACCAAACACCTTGGAATGATTGTTGATAATTATTTGGAGATCTGATGGAGTCGGGGCTATAGATGTTTGAACATCAAGTGAGCACAATTGTGCAATTACACCCTGGTGTCCCTTTTTGAGTTGTTTTTCCATGCTATTAGAGCTTATCACTTTAGAGGGTTTCCCTTGGATACCTCTAAGCTCAATTTCCTTGTCATTTGAGGAAAATATCATANCATTTGTTGAGGTGTCAACCTTATTGGTTTAGGTCAACTATCTTCTTCCTCTTCACAGTCTATGTAGAATAATTTCTTCTCACCGCATTTATTCCCTTTACTGTACTTGTTGTCACAATTGAAACATAGTCCTTTTGCTCTTTTTTCATCCATTTGTTGAGGTGTCAACCTTGTTGGTTGAGATATGGTTGTCTTATGACCCCCAAAACGATATTTTCCTCTAATGTTATACTTGTGTGTAGCCTTAATTTTTGCATGAATATGATGAGCATTTTGCATAGCTTCCATAATACTTGTAGGTTGTATTAAGAAAAGTTCATGTTTAATGTCTTCTTTTAATCCACCCATGTAAGCTTCCATCAATTGTTCATCACTTAGGTTATCCACCCTTGTGGCCAGTACCAGGAATTATGAATTATATTCTTCAATATCACCTAACTGTTTGATTTTTGTCAATTGACTAAAGTAGTCTTGTTCCCAAACTTTCTCATATTGTACTTCTAAGTCTCTTGTAAATAAACCCCAAGTGTAGTGATATAAAGGGGGCTGTATTTTCACTATCCATTGATACCATTGATATGGTTTTATCTCAAAGTTCAAGGTCGCTATGTGAATCATTTTCTTATCATCCATAATATTATGTAGTTCAAAATATTGTTCTATTTGGTTCACCCAAGTAAATACCTCAGTACCATCAAACTTCTTTAATTCAATTTTGGGAAAGTTGAATTTAGGACCCCCCCCACCAGAATTAACTCCCCCCCCCCACCAGAATTAACTCCACAATTAGAGTTAGATTCACTAAATGGATTATTATTGGCAATTTGTTCAACATGAGTACTACCTTTATTTTCATGAGTCCATTCCGTTTTGATTTCTCCTTTAGGGAATTTCCCATCGATAGCTTGAGACATCAGGGAAGACATATTTTGCATTTCCTTCATGGAATTTTGTATTTCTTTTTTTATGTCATTCTTATTTTCTTTCATCTTATTTTCCATATCATCCATCTTGTTTTTTATACCCTCCATATTTTTTTCCATGCCAACCATCTTCCCTTCCATTACTTGAATTTGTCTTTGTGAGTTTACCCAATTATTAGACTTTTCACTCACATTCTAAATTTGTTCCTCCAATTTGGACAACCTCTTAAGTATGTCCTCATTTTCTTCTTGAGTCATAGATGAGACTTTTGGAGGTTTAATAGGTGTTGTCACATTTTTGGGACCCATATGGAGTAATAATAATAATACTCCTATATTCTATATATATCACAAATTTTAAATCACCGAAACAAATATTCCAAAAATAATTATGCCAATTGTAAGTTATGTACCTTTAAAAACCTTAATTTGGAGTTTCTCCTCTTGGCTGACCTTTCTTCTAGTGTATCTCTAAAATTTCAATCCTTCTGAGTCTGCAGTTTCAACCCGTAGTAATCTGAAATTTATTTTCTCCAATTCCACGGGTCTAATCAAAATTGGATGTGCCAAGTGGAAGTTATGGTAATTTCTCCACACCTTGTTGATTTTTGGCCTTTCCAAGAGATCTCACTTGTATATCATGCCCTGCACAAAATATTTGATATAAAATTTTGAAATTCGTACCCGAGATACTACAGACTGTCCACTATCCAATGCAACTAGTCTCACTCAATTTGGATACTCTAGTAATAAGTTATGATCATTTTACCCGGAACACTTGCTTGAGACTAGTCAATAGGACTAGTCAAATACCCTATCTTCCACAGGGTGTATCTACAAAAGTAGGATGAACGAGAAGCTGAATTTTGTATCACAGATACCTTGATAATTTCTGTCAATATGATCCGGATTTTAGGGTCTGAAACGTTACAAAAAAATATTTATAGTGAAACTTTTGTGATGACTAAATTCAGGATGATTCCAAAACCCTGTCTTACACAAGCTATATTTCTGAAAGTGTAAGGCTTCAGCAGATGAAATTTTAACCCCACATACCTTGATCCGTCTACTAAATATCCTCCAAGGTTTTTCTTCTGAAACGTCGTAGAAAAAAAGTTATAGTGAAAATTACAAGGTTTCTCAGATGTAGCAGCGAAACCCCAAGACCTTGAGCTCTAAAACCAAATGTTATGACCCAATGCCTTAAAAATGATAATAAATCAATAAAATTTAGTCCACTTCGAGGGGGAAACCTCATTTATAGTATATAAACTTCAGAACACAATATGAAATGAGATAATATGCTCCTAATACTAGATCTCCTTGATATATATAGGAGACAAGGGGTTACAATTACAATGAAAGGGTGCAAAGAAGGGTTCTAGCCGACCTACTAGAAATGTAATAATTCACTATCTAGGTCATAATAAGGAGCTTTATACATATCATGGGGGATTTTCTAGGGCTTAACAGTCATCAAGCTCTATTGAAAATATTAGCGGAGTTCTTTATTGGAAAAATATTATGTGGCATTAGTAACGAGTTCCTTATTTCTAAGAAGTGATCTAAAATTTATTCATGGACGCCTAAGTGGATCTAATATATTTGTCATTCTTTCTAACATTTTGGTATGAAAATTCAACAAATTTGCAACAAAAATGCATGAACTAAAATACAATAAATCTATGCTTTAAAGTTCTCCCATAGAAGTATATATCTTAGTTTATAAATTAAGATTCACCTAATCAACTAAAGTTATACAACAAATTTTATTACTTGCTAAAGCCATATATTTTCCTCGGTAGTTAAACCTTAGATATAGGCTCTACTATCAATATGCATTCAATAGTAGAGTAATAAATGGTGTATAGGTTGAGATATATATGTCATTGGATCTAAAGCATTTCAGATCTCTAGTGTATATTGCAACCTATACAACATTTATTACTCTTCTAGGTGCATAATGTTTACTCGTTATAAATTGGTCAATCATGTTTTGAGGCTAGAGATAGGGGTGAGGGTACAAGCTATTGTAATCCTAGAAGAGAGGTGTAGGGTATAGGTTAGAAACATCCTCAAAACTTGAGTGGTTTCTTATTTGTAATCTATCTCAAACGAAGGTTTAGACTATGTTAGGAATGAAAGAACTAATGATTAGAATAAGTTGCATCAAATCCAAGTCTAGAAACAACAATTCCAGAAACTATCATCAAATTATTGTTGTCCTTGTCTTCACTTTTTATGTAAAGAAAAAATTAAAGAAAGTTGTCTCAATACAAGGGTGAGGAAAAATTTCACCGTGCTCAATAATATCTTGAAAGTCTCATAACGTTGTTCCCTTGTATTTACCGCCATTACATCGCACCAAACAACACTTAAAGATGAGACGATCAATGGAGAACCTATATTTTTCTTCTTTTGGTTTAATACATTTCTCTCCCAAATTTTTTAAAGTATGACTACATTACCACTTACATTATAGATAAAAAAAAAAAATAGCTAACAATAATAAAATAGGTTCTCAAGCACTTCTCCACACAAGAAGCACTTTGTAGTATAAACATTTCTACAACTTGAGAAACAATAGGAACCCAATGCAACAAATACCAAGCTAAGAGGGACCCCTAGATTTTTCTTCTTCATGTGCAAAATTATTGATGATTTGTTGAGGTGGAGTAAGACAAGATTAAAAAAAAAAAAATGTATATCTCTTTCACAAGAGTAGAATTAAGAGCAAAAAAGGCATACATATAAAATCGAGTTTGTGTGTGTGTAAAGGAGTTTCATTAAAATCTATAGGGCATATCTTTCCATCAACAACAACACAAGTAGAATCTCTTTCAAAAGGCTTTCCCTCCACCTTACGATAAATAGGTCTAACCATAAACTGTGCAATGCCTACCCTTTGTTTTGGAGACCATGAATTCTCCTTTGCATAATACTCGTAAAGATGAGAAAGTAGGTTGTTGTAGCTCAAAGAACCACCACAAGAGGAGCAAGCTTTATGTGGATCAACAAAAAAAACCATAGGAACACACTATAGATGTGCACCAAAACAAACTCCATTTTTTAAACATTAAGAGAACATTTGAACCCCTTTCTTTGGCATTACCTTCACTTTTCATAGGGAGCGTCTGCAACAAGTGTTTACATGATTTTAGACACATTTTCGTTCACCTAGAAGATTGCATGGGCGTTATTGAAGGCACACTTCAAAGGGCCACAATACTTCTTCTGCTAAATCTACATTTTTAAGCAAAGTGATTGTGGAGAGAGGCCACTAAGAACTTAGGGAAACTATCTTCAAGTGCAAAGTTGGCAACAATTTGAGGTTGGCCTTTATAGACTATTGTTAACAAAGCCAACAAATGTATCTATGTTGTTTTCTATAGTCATTGAGGGAACCCAAATTGTGCAGGGAGGCCAGGTCGAAGAAGAGGTTGGCCTTTGTAGATTATTGTTAACAAAGCCAACAAATGTATCTATGTTGTTTGCTATAGTCATTGAGGGAACCCAAATTGTGTAGGGAGGTCAGGTCAAAGAAGAGGGAGGGTATTTTCTTAGTGCTCCAAATGTCAAGTTTCAAGTTATCATTTTATTCAATGAAGAGCTAAAAGTGCATAGCACAACCAAAGCACAAGCAGTTTGTAAGCATTTGAAAGGGTGGGTGGTAGACAATAGATGATGATTCACACCACTCACCAACACAAGATGGATAGTGATCATCACAAAGAAGGATGGATGGTAAAGATGACGATTCACACCACTCACCTACACAAGATGGATAGCGATCATCACAAAGAGGGATGGATGGCAATCAACGCATCAATTGTCATCTACTATATGTGCACAATGTTGCATGCACTAAAAGTCCAATCTCAAAGATAGCTCCCATAGGATAAAAAACCTTATTAGCACAATTATATAGCACTTTATCAAAGTTTCTGCTAATTTGTTTCTTATTTAAAAGAATTATAATTATTGTTATTGTTATTTAATTTTAATTTAGTGACCAAGATCATAAGATTTTCACTAAACTATATCATTTATATTTAATAGCAATGTTTGCAGTGTTTTATTTAAATCATAATCGTAAACTTATCAATAATGTTTATTTTTCAACCATTTTATTTTTATTTCTTTAACAGTAATAGGGAGATCTATATTAATCAAAAAATACTAAAGAAAAGCTACAAAGAGACTACAACCAAAAGTGTTTCAAAGAAATAAAACAGTGATGATTTTCATTACAATCTATGAGCTTGTAGCCAGCCTAATAATGTCCAAAGGCAAAATTACCCAGCATTTCTGAGGTATATATTCTAAAAAATAAACTAGATGGTCTAATAACCTTACAAAACATAAAAGACTAATCCATGGCATGTGTACTTTTCGCTTCTTCTAGGGTTACATTTTCAAATTTTGGAGTTGGCAGCTCAATTTCCATTACATCATCAAGTTGATGCATTGTTTCTTCCTCATTCTACTTGTCACAATTTGAGTTCACGGATTGGACCTAGTTTGGTGCCCCTAAATGATATATCTTGCTCATGTTAATCGCCATTGTCCGGAGCATATTACATTCTACTTCCAGAAATTCCACTTGATGCTTCTATTGTACAAGTGTGCCCATAATTGTTCTAACATGAGTGACTACTTGCTACTCATTCTCATAAATATGTGTAGTTGCTATGAAAATTGATGTCTTGTTGGCCTAAATGGCTTCTTCGTGATTCCTCAAAACCCTCTTAATCTCATCCAATTCCTGATAATCCATTGTGAGAGGATAACAAAGAAATCACCAGTTCACCTACAAATACACCTCAGAACTTGCCACGCCTAGGCCCAATAGAGAGAAAAATGCCAAAGAGAGAATAGAATTCAAAATTACCAAACCAAAGGTATTTGGAAGCATTCATTGAAGACCTGTAGAACAAACCTCCTCCAAGAATAAAAGTATGAAAATCCACTATGAAGCACAATGAAACAAACACCCACCGATACTAAGAAACCAAATACGGGCCTATGCCTTCCTAGAACCAAGAACTATTCACAACTACACCACTTTGATGTGCTAGAGAAAGAAAAGACATAAATTGAACCAGAATTATACCAACAAAATTTCCCAATGAAGATCCAAACTCAACAATTGAGAACTCCTTGCCCTACTTACCAGAGGAGGGAGCTCACCAGAATTCTAAAGCAATAAACCAAGAAGGGATACCCCAACAAAAAGACATACCTTGACAGGGAGCCTGCTAACCAGAGCCTCTCCCTCTACATTACCAAAGACGCAATCCCGCCATGATCAAGGAATACACCACTCCCAAGTTCATAATCATGCGAATGCATAATTGTGAGCATGTGACATGGAGACCCCTGTCTCTTCTCATAATCGCCTCTATGATACAATCTAGTGACCGCACATTGAGCGATGTTAAGCCTAAAATATTTGATACGTGGCTTAAACCTCATGTTGATGTGCTATGGAATGGATAGATCGATCTGATTTCTAGTTATCCTAATAACCCCCTATTTTAAGGTGGCTTTATTAGCAAATTTGTCTACCACTTAATTGTTCTCTCTAAGTACTTGAAAGAAACTAATACTAGTAAATTTAAGCACCTCTATTTTTGCTCGATCTAGCACTAAATCCAACGTATGATTAGCAGGAACATTCTTAGTAATCATTTGCCTATAATGAGCTTCAAATCCCCTGCCACGATCAAAGATTGAATAGTATCTTAAATAGCTAGCCTTAGCACTTGCATTAAGGCATAAGGCCACCCCCACCCCCCATATTTTTCAACCATTTAAAAAGAAAGACAACCTACCTTTTTTTTTAATGTGAATAATTGTTTTTTTAATATTTCATTTCTAAAGGCCACCCCCACCCCCCATATTTTTCAACCATTTAAAAAGAAAGACAACCTACCTTTTTTTTTAATGTGAATAATTGTTTTTTTAATATTTCATTTCTAAACTAAAAAACATTGTAATAATTTAAAATATGTGTTTATGATTATTTTTTAATAAAAAATTTACAGTTTCTTACAAAATTATATTAAATTTGTAATCATTATATATTATATATATGGATCTAATTATTATGAACCAACGTTCAAGGCAAATATGTTGTAGAGTATCTTGACCAAATGTTGATATATGTATGATCAACTTAAAAGCATTTATATAATAAGCATTTGTTTTTCTTATTTACATTCCACCTTCAATTTTTTTTAAATTGGACACCAAACCCTGAAACCAGCCCCATACTCTCTTTGTTTAGCTTAAAGTACTTCCACAAATATTCAATTTTCTTGTTAGCATTCAACTTAGCTTAAAGTACTTCCACAAATATTCAATTTTCTTGTTAGCATTCAACTGCCAATTTAAGAGATAAATTCAATGCTAATTACATGATCTATATATCCTAATTTAGAATCTCTGAAACCAACCCCACTCTCTTTGGACACCAAACCCTGAAACCAGCCCCGTACTCTCTTTGTCTGATTAGCTTAAAGTACTTCCACAAATATTCAATTTTCTTGTTAGCATTCAACTGCCAATTTAAGAGATAAATTCAATGCTAATTACATGATCTATATATCCAAATATAGAATCTCTGAAACCAACCCCACTCTCTTTCCTATGAGAGATTAATTGTTGCAAACAAAGAATCGGTAGATTGAAATTAAATTAAAAAAAAAAAAAAAAAGTCAATGGATAGGGTAGGTTAATTAGAATAAGATAAATTATATGGCAATGTGGTTAGTTAAGCAACCAGACACAATAGCAATGAAATGGAATAGATCAATAGAGGGATACTTATTGGTGTATGTGGTCCTCTACTTCATGCCCAGTGGTAATACTTATTATTTCCACTTGAATATAGAATTAACAAGGACTTTGATTCCAGTCCAAAGTTTATAAATACCATTTCTATATAAGTTTTTCCATTTTAAATTCTCGATATTCAAAAAAAATTAACTTTGAAAATTTATAATGAAAAAATTCAACTTCTTAATTCTAATAGTAATTTTCCATTCACTATGTAATAAATGAAATAATAATAACAATAATAATTCTATTATATAGAAGTATTTGCTGGCATAAATTAGTAAATGCAATTGCTCTTCGATCTGCACCAACCAACCTTTAGAAATTTGAATTTCTATCTATTTCTACCACAGTAAGGTTTTCATAATATTTTGTTATTATGGTTTAACATTCTCTGTGAATAAGCAGCTAATCTACAAATCATATACACTTTTGTCAGCGTCTTTTTGCTAGAATGTTATAATGAGGCTGTCATATCCCATGGCCAACCATTGTTGCTACCATTAGACAGTGCAAAGATACCAATCAAAATCGTTTCAATGTTATAACACATACAATTGAGTAATATTGATGGCCCTGTTTCACCAACCCCTTCCAAACATGTACCAAATTCTCCAGCAGTGCAAACTCAACTTTCAAAAGTGGGCAGGATACTCTGTCCACATACAAAGAGTCTCTAATAAAAGACAATCTGCGAAACAGCACAACATACATACTCAAGCATAGTGGCAATGACCAGACTTTGAATTCCAAAACCACAATACAAAGCATAAATAGAATTTTATTATCTATGTTTTTGGAAAGGACATTACGATTAAGAAATTCTTCCTCTACCACATGCAGTTTTCATTTATACACATTACAACCCGCTTACCCATATCAAAAAGAAACTGCAATTAGGACATCCCCCTTATCTAAGGAATTCCAAATATGATTTAATGGCCATTGCATTCTCCATTGATGATTCAGCGTTTGAAATCATAAAATTATTTACAGCATGTATTTATAAAATCTACTTAACACCATATTCTGTTGTTAGAAGAGAGAGCAATAAATAGCAGGTTTGTTTATAGAAATTAAAAGAAAAACAATAACAAGTGAAGCTGTAGAACACCATGGACATAGTTAAGCTAATTACATGATGCAACAGTTACATTAGTTTCTCATCTGATTCTAACCTGGAAAATAAAATTTCAAACTCACTACTATTTGTTTAAGTTCTTAAAAGAGTGGATATACACTGCCCATTATCAATAAAAGCTGTAAATTTATATGCTCTACTACTATAACCCCTATGGATCCAAATGTTCTAACCACTTCAACTCCTAGGAATCTGGATGCTCTATCCACTGCAGCTCTTTCTCCCATTTGAAACCAAACATTTGACGCCCAAAAGGAGCTATGAGATTGTACCGAAAAACCTGTCACATAAATTAATTGCAAAAAGTAGTTGCATGTGGTAGCTCTGTTACAGTTATATCAAGGATGTGGGAAAAACTCAGCACCCTTCATAAAATTAACTATTTTAGGATCAGCAAAAATTTACTACTTTAGAATCAGCAAATGGAAAAAAAATGTTGCTGTCAAAAACCGCAGGCAGTTGTAGGACCAAATCAATGATGAGAAAAAATACTCTAGTTTAATCATGTCACTCTTATAAGGAAGATGCAATATTTTCATGAAGGCCAGAATAGTACATCTTTATTTACCAGTACAACAAAAATCAGAATTTGCTAACCTTGTTGTTAATGTCATGAAGACATTCTTGCAGCTTTGTTGACTCTTCTTTCCACTTTATGCCGCCATCAGTCGATTTTCTAGCCCAGACTTTCCTAAGGGCTTTACGCCAATCTGTGATTTGAAGACGAATATCCTTGTTGAGCTCAACCCATTCAGGAGCAAATCCATTTTTAGACAGTATCCTGTATAGGGTGTCCTCAGCAGGGTCTGCATGTGGATTAGAATCCAGATCTAAAGGTCTGCCTTTGCCAGGCAAGTTTTCGAATTGCCCCTCCTCCATTGACTGCCATATACGGCGTTCTACAATATTTATCAAATCAGTCTCTGATCTGCAAAATTAGAACTTAAAAATTGAGGACTGCTGAAAATCATCTCTGAAACCATGTTATGCAAGCTCTAATAAAGATATCAGCAGAGTTCTTTACAGGAAAACTCTTTTGGGGTATTAGTAGCAGATTCCTTATTTCTGAGCAACTATCTAAAATTGTATTCATTATTGCCTATGTGCCAGTTGTCATTTTTTTCGAACATATGGGTATCAAAAGTCACAAAATAATTGCATGAATTAATAACAAAATAAATCCATCTTAAAAGTTATTTCAAAAAATTAAATTTCTTAATTTCTAAATTAAAAGATCCACCTAATCAATTAAATAGTTACACAAAATATTCTATTACTTACTGCAGCCAGATATTTGCGCTGATAGTTAAATCTTGCAGTCAGGGATGGAGGACGTGATGAATTGGTCCCACTTACAACGTACTCAACTCAACATTCGTATTTGTCGATTATAATTAGAGGTACTGATAAGCACGCATTCAGGGCATCAGGCTGTCCATCCAAAGGCAAGTAGAGGAAGTAGATATCACTCCACAACAGACACACGTAGAGAGGCTTCCCCACTCCATATCAACTTCCATCACTTTTNCANGCAGACACACGTAGAGAGGCTTCCCCACTCGATATCAACTTCCATCACTTCCAATCTCGGCTATTGTGATATCATTAAACTCGTAACGAGATCAGGGTAGGTGCTTTTATCGGCCAAATACCAATTACAGAATTTTTGTATTCATTCATAAGCATGGTCTTCGTCACTAGCTTCACTGCCTACGACAAAAAGCTCTCTGATAGTTCCTTCACAGCGGTTTCGGCCCATGCAAACACAGACCTGTTTCCATAAAAACCTTTAGGAAGTTGAGGTTGAAGACTCTTGCATATGTTGACATTAAAGAAAGTTTAATGAGCTGAAGCATGCAGATTTATGGCCAATAGCATCTGGCTTCGATCGCTCCTTCAAATCACAGAAATATTCAACCTATGTAAACTTGGGATGCAAGTATTGGACTTGTGTTGGGCACCTGGGCCGCAGCAA
>CBVK0100247411.1:0-16578 GCA_900067695.1 Picea abies | reverse complement strand
TTATTACATCCGAATACATTGATCTACCTATGTGCGGGTTAGGACCTTAACATAATCCAAACTCATGCAAGTCACACATGTGAGATCATGAAACCAATTTTATTAGAGAAGCTGCAGTGGTGCTTGACTTCTCTTGGCTTGCAGAAAAGGTGATGAAAAAAAGGAAGGAGCAAGGTATCAGGTTAATTGTTGTCAAGGTGGATATTGTTGGGATTTGGTGGCGACGAAATCCTCTAAGGATGGATTTGGATCCTATTATTTTGCGTTGGTTGAAACTAAATAGACGAAGTTAGAATATGGATAGGGATTGCATTTAATAATTAGTTTCTTGTGTAAATGTATATAAATTCATGTAAGCCTATAGAGGAAAATGAGAGATAGAGTGTGAGGATATGAGAGAACTTGCAAGTCTATTGTAATCTCCATGATATGAATAATAAAACAACCGATACCTATGCTTGGTGGATGTAGACCAACGTTTGGGTGAACCACGTGAAATCTCTGTGTTTCTTATCTGTGTGATTGTTAATTATCATATGTGAATTGTGTTTTTCGCATTTGAAATTCTAACACTAAGTTACTATAAATATCTCCATAGTAAACTATTTATTAATGCACGAATAAACCTAGGTAGTGTACAAAATGTCTAAAATTGAGGGGTTACAAGAGAATGGTATAATTGGGAATCAATAGGGAGGTCAAATGGAGTCATATACTAACTAATTAATGCATGAATAAACCTAGGTAGTGTACACGATGTCCAAAATTTGAGGGGTTACAAGAGAATGGTATAATTGGGCATCAATAGGGTGGTCAAATGGAGTCATATACTAGTTGAGAATTAATTTATTTGAAAAGGGGTGTTGCAAATAAGGTATTAAAGTGGTATTCCAAAAATATTAGATAAAAAGATTTTAGGGTATATCCCTTAAAAGTGTATCATACTCTCTAAAAATGAATATATATAAGTATCATTGTGAATTTTCAAGGGGGGTGTTGTATAAATGATAAAAACTAGGTTAATTTTTTCTTGAAAGATTGAAGTGGTCATAAAGAGTGAAGACACTTTTGCAATTCCATTAATGAAGGGATAAGTGTATAATGAAATGATAGTTATTGATCCAAATTGGATCATTATATTATTTGTCATCTATCTTGATGCTTTTAGAGTGGAAAACATTGGAGGAATCAACTTGCAGGACCATTTTAGTGGTAGGTCCCATTTTGGAAAATTGTGGTCTAGAACCTTCTAGATCCATCTTAAGGAATCAAACGACATTTGTTGGGGTTCCTATGTCTAAAAATTGTGCACACCCCCTTGACGGTGTTCCACACTTTGATACCTTTCCAATGGTGTAGACCATGCATCAACCGAAGTTGTGTGCAAAATTTATGCCTCTCGTAAGTTGACCTATCGTGTTGACCACCACGGTACGAGAGGATGCCACACCATCCCCCATTACTCATGCATATGGGGCTAGCCACATGTGGAATTTCTAGAAGATTCTAGAAGCTTCAAAACCCTACCACAATTGAGGGTTGAGGAAGTCAAAAACCTACCCCTAGATGGATATTGGGCTATGTTAAATACTGAGCCACTAGGAGGAGAAGGGTTTCCATTATTTTGTATTGTATCTTGTTACATAGCTAAGAAAAACATATGAGAATAACAAAAAGAGGAGAGATTATGTAGTAATCATACATGCACTAAGAGTGCCTCTTTATTTGTACTTGCATCATTTCTATACCAGAGAAAAGATAGCAGAGCAGCCTCACCTTCTAGCTGGGTTTTCTCTTGTTTTAGGTTTCCTAGGTCATATCTTGTGTTTATTTGTGGATGGTGTGTGTATTTATTTATGTTCTCTATTTTTTGTATTTGAACTATTTCATACGTTGTTTTTAAGAAGTAAACCAGTAATCAAGAGTTTGAGATCTAAAGGAAAATAACCTTGATAGTAAATATTTCAGTTATTTATTAGATCTGTTGTGACAAACTTTTCCACTGAAATATCCATGGAAGTTTACAGATCATATTGGTATTAGAGCATGTTTTTCTTTTGGGAATTTGTGGAAAGTTGTGGGATCCAAGAATCAACTCAAATAGAAGTCACAAAAACACTATCCATGACGGGCGAGTCTATTCAAAATAACCCTCGAGATCCAACATAAGAGAGATTTGAGCGGTTGGAAGTGCAAGTTTCTGACATCAATTGCAATATGAACCTCCTCATGGTGGCTCTGGTAAGAAAAATCAGAGCGTTCAGAGATGATGGAAGCTCTAACTCAAAGATTGGATCGGAGGGGATTCAAGAGGTCGAGAATAATCAAGAAAGGAGTCACAGAAAGAATCCGAGAAAGAGAAGCCAAGTTCAAGTGTTGTTAACCCTTCACAATTCCTATTTAATATGGAACCAAAAGTGGACATAAATCTATACCAAGGTGAGATCGATGCATTAAAACATAATCATTGGTTGCAGCAATTAGAATTTGATTTTATTATTCACCATATAGATGAAGGGAAAAAGATTTCATTTTTTAGATTGAAGTTAAAGGGCCATGCTATAACCTGGTGGGAAAGCCACACATAAACACTTAGGTTGGAGGGTGACCTTCCAGTAACTAGGTGGGAGGACTTAAAAACCCTCATCAAGTCCCAATTCTACCCTATCGGGTATGTAAAGGACAAATGGATCCAGTGGCACTACTTCAAGCAGGGGTCGAGGCAAAGTGTACAAGAGTACAACACTAAGTTAAGAAAGATGTCCATCATGTTGGGTATCTCTCCCAAGAACCCAAATGTGCTTCTCAAGTATCTATGGATTTTACATAGTCATGTACGAAATAAGTTGATGTTATTCAACCCAAGGACAATGGATGAAGCATGTGTATAGGTATAGTACATAGAAAACATAGACCAAAAGAGAGGGCAACCAAGTGGTTCGAAGAAGTAAGAGCATCAAGAAGCTTCCAAGGAGGGGGAAAAGAAGTCGAAAGGGGGAAAATATAATAAGATAGCAGACACTAGTCATCGGAGTAAATGTCCCAATAACCATTTCAATCATAGCAACATTGATGGCCACATTGAGGAAAAATTCTAAAAACTACATCTAGAGTTGAACCCGAAGGACTAGAAGAAGGATAGAAAGAAAAGGAACCTTCTAGCCATAGATTCAAAAAATCAAGTTGAAAGTAGCTTGGATGTGGATGAAAATATTATCTTCACATCTATGTAGAAGGAAGTGAATTTGAGTAGCTTTCATCAACAGGAAGAGAAGGAGATGGCCAAATTCTTCTAGATCAAGATTCAGGTCAAGAAGACCAAGATAGATGCTCTATTCAACTCTAGTTCACAGGATAATATCACAACAACGGATCTGGTCAACAATCTTGGATTGGAGGTTCAAAATCATCCTAGCCCCTATCCATTGGGTTGGGTAAACAAGGATGCAAAGATAAAGGTAATAAAACAATGTAAGATTAAATATTTTATAAGTGTTGATTTTATTGACGAAGTGGAATTGGACGTAATAGCCCTTGATATACATGGAGTAATGTTTAGAATCTCCTCCATGTATATGAGGGATGCAATATTCATGCGAAGATCCAACCAGTACCAACTGATCAAGGATGAGAAGCCCTACATAATTAACACACATAAATGAAAGTCAAAGATATCACTGGTAAGTGCCAACCAAGCCAAGAAGTTGATTAGTTCTATTAAGAAATATGTTTTTATTTTATTAAGAGAAAATTAGTTTGATGATGAGTCAATGAGAGTTAAGGAATCTCTGGATGGGTGTACTAAGGAGCATAAACATCAATTGGAGGAGTTGCTACATGACTACAGAGGAGCATTCAAGGAACCTAAAGGGATACCACCCAAGAGGGATGTGGAGTATAAAATACAGTCGTTGTGAGACTCCCCATTGCCAAATATTTGGATGTATAGACAATCTTTTCTAGAAGCAAATGAAGTGAAGAAGCAGTTGCAACAATTGTTGCAGTAGGGTGTGATTTGACCAAGTACATCAACTTGTGGATCACCCATCATAATTTCAACCAAGAAGGATGGGACTTGGATAATGTGTATCGATTAGATGGCATTGAACAAGATTACAATGAATAATCGATACCCTCTCCCAAGGATCGATGATTTGTTGGACTAGCTACAACATGCCAAGTACTTCACTAAGCTAGATTTGAAATCAGGATATCACTAGGTACGGGACAAAGAAGAAGATATATGGAAGACTTCCTTCAAGACAAGGAAAGGTTTGTATGAGTGGTTGGTTATGCCATTCAATTTATCTTAAGGAATTTTACATATAGGAAACATATGAAAGGATATGAACAAAAATTTTCCTCGTTGGAAAAAAATAGACTCACCAGAAAGGTTGAGTTTGTCCACTTACCAACTCACTATGAATTTGGTGAACACCACAAAAGAGGGTTGGACAAAAGTAACTCAAATGTAAGATAGATTTATGATATGTCACTACTATATTTGGGGAAATTTTTTTATGTCGATATGATAATGTTTTGGCATTTATATGTTGAAGCCAACCTTTTTAGAGGATCTTCATTTTTTTAATTACTTAAACATTGACGTTTCTTTTGTAAATGTTGATATATCAACATAGTTAGTAAATACTATTGATATATCTACATTTATGTATGTCAATATTCTAATGAGTTTGGGATATTAATATATCCAAAAAAAATTATTTTAGTAATGCTTATAGTGACGTTAAATCAATGCCTATAAATATGGCAAAGGACCAAATCCTAGAATTGGATGCCAGAGAAGATGTCAATTGTTTGTTAGTGTTTATATATTGACATTTATGCAATCGGATCGATTCCTAAACATCAATATATTGACATTTAAGGGATACATTTTACTATGCAATCCCTATGCCATAGTGCATCAAATTTTCCATCTGAAAAACACTACTCACAATATGGAGGAGTGTCACGTGTGGTTTAGTTCAAGGTGAGAAATGGTGATGATCCATGGTATTACTAACCTGTATCTTTGATGCATTTGTCCTTTGTATTTATTTCTTGCAAAAAGTGAATGTCAAGTGCATTGCAATAACTTATATCACCATTTTGAGTCATTTTACTCTATTCATTGGTGAATACATATAATGTCTAATATCTAAGAAAATATAATGCACTTCTCAAGATCAAATGTCAATGTATCACAACAACATCATCATCGCATCACAGTGATATTTTACTATCAACACTTTTTCCACTAAAGCCAATATATCAAAGTCCATTCATATGTACATATATTCATAATTTATAATGTTGGACAATTAAAAAATTATGCTTGTGCTCTAAATTATTATGACAACTAGTTGAAAGATTAAGAACAAAGATAAAAAAAATTGAATATAAAGAATCATTTTGATCTTAGAGATATCCAAATCTAACAATGGAGTAATATGGAATCACCATTAATATCCCAACCTTCTGACACTAAAGTACTACATGTCCCACCCCAACGATGATACAATAAAGTGATTTTCAAAGTGATGCTTCTAGCCATAATATCGACTTGTACATAAGACCCTTAGGGTTATCACATTTCTCTCTTACTATATCTTTTTTTTTTTTTTTTTTATCTTAAGGAAGTTGAGTTGCATTAACAATACGCTAAAAAATGGTGGGGCTTGCAAAGTTCCAAATCTCACATGACATTAATCCTCTTATATTAAAACTCAACCTTGAGACTTATGAAATACATTCTTAGTCTACTTAATAATATTTCTTTTGATTTGTCTAAGTTTACTTTTCACTGAAGGGATTAATCCTTTAGTTCAATTGGGGGATGGACCTAATAATTTATCAATGGTGGAATTATTAAGGGAAGATCTCAAACCTTGAACAAACTTCAAGTTATTGATAATGTTCCCCTAGTAAACTATTAATTAATGCATGAATAAACCTGGGTAATGTACATGATTTCTAGAGTTGAGGGGTTACAAGAGAGTATGGTATAATTGGGCATCAATAGGGTGGTTAAATGGAGTCATATACTAACTATTATTAGTGAGAATTATTTCTTTTGAAAAGAGGCTTTGACAATAGGGTATTAAGGTGGCATTCCAAAAATATTAGAAGTTAAAAAATGTTTTAGGGTATATCGCTTAAAAGTGTATCATCCTCTCCTAAAATGAATATATATAAGTACCATTGTGAATTCTCAATTGGGGAATTGGGGAATTGTATAAATGATAAAAACTACGCCAATGTTCTCTTGAAAGAATAAAGTGGTCATAAAGAGTGAAGACACCTTTACAATTCCATTAATGAAGGGATAAGTGTAACAACCTTGGTTAAATAGATGCATAGGGATGATTAATTATAATTAATTTGATAATCTGACTGTCCTAATATGTTAGTTAAACAATAATTATTTCTTAAATAATATTAACTAATTAATTATTATTAATTATTTGTCCATATTTGACAATGAGTAATTAATTATTAATTGACTCATTAATTAATTGAGTAAAGAATTAAAGGGGGTTAATAATTTAATGTATTAAAGATTTACGTATACGGGGGGGAAGAAACATTAAATAAGGGGATAAGATATTAAATATAGGGATAAGATAATAAATATAGGGATAAGATAATAAATAAGGGGATAAGATAATAAATAAAGGGATAAGGAAATTAGTGAAGGGGGAAGAGTCGGTGAAGGGGGAATATGACGGGGAAGAGTCTTATGGGAAGGGAATTCTTTTGGGGAGGTGGGAAGCATTTTGAGGAGTTTGATTTTGGTGGATTTTGGGTGAATCAGAAGCAGGGGGCACTGGTTTGCTGGGGGTTTTGGGCACGGGGGCCAGGATTCCTTTCGGTTTCCTGGAGCTAGGGAGCTGGACAGGCTACTCCTAGCTGGCTGGGAGGTTAGTCAGTTTGGGCAGAGTTGGTCAGTGCAACAAGGAAGGGACAACCATATCGATGGTAATTAGCATCAGAAGCTGGTATTTTATTATGAATTGTTGAGTTATTTTCATGATGTAGATAGATTTTAATTTCTACGGAATATTTATGCTTATGATGTGAATGAATAATTTACATATGAGAAGGCAATTATATGTTAATTTTATTAAATTTGGTATTTAATTAAGTACGGTCACTACACATGGTATTAGAGCTTCATTCAAAATCTGGAGCCAAGGGCCTACCACCTACTTAGAATCGACCCAGAAATAAACCACCAGAAAACCTTAGAAACTGTTGTAAGATTGATGGAGGCCTNNNAATAAACCACCAGAAAACCTTAGAAACTGTTGTAAGATTGATGGAGGCCTGTTCACATTCAGACCTGTAAGAAGCCTTGCCTGTAAAAGATTCAAACCTGTAAGAAACCTCACATGTACAGAGTGATATTTTTATAATGAACAACTAATATATATATATATATATAGATCGGAAGAGCACACGTTATGTATGTATGTATGTATATATATATGTATGTATGTATATATATAGTGATATATATATTTGTGTAATAAATAAAAATGGTGGACCCGAGGCCCAACCTCAATAAGAAAATGCCTTAATTTAAACAATCTTCCATTCATATGCAAACCCTGAAGCCCCAACCCAAAATGAATTGAAACAAGATAGCAATCTTACCTAACCGATTCTATTCACAAAGGCAAAGTCCATTGAAAAGTAAAGTAAATGGAAGATGAAAGTAAGGCCATGAAAAGTAAAAGTAAATAAAAGAGGAAAGTGTTGCATAGTGTTTGGTAAACACGAAAAGAGATGCAAAAGATGAAGAGAAACAGAAGACAAAACCAAGCATGCATCCAGCGCCAATCTCCTTGCATAGCTTCGAGCTCTTCATCATGTCACCAGTGCACTATACCGCCGGAGACCAAGCATGAAATTTTGGAATTAATTAAATTAGGTTTCTGTAGCACCATTTGAGAACTTTGAATGGTCTCCAAGGAAACAAAACATCAAATTAGCATTGGTAAGGCAATGTGTTTCAATATTCTTCCCTTTTAAGAAAATCATATTATTTTATCCATCATTCCCAGAGATGAAGGAAAATGTTATATTACCACTGTCCCAGACATTTCACTCAGTAGCATCAGTTAATTCTATAACTGAATGTGTTTCCTATGAGCATTCGACTCATTTTGTAGATGCATTCAAAAATACAGAACTGGCATGTTAACTAGAGTCCAGGTTATTAAGGTTGTGGCTACAAGCATTTTCCTAAAAAAAACCAGAACCAATGTCTATAAATAAATTATTTTGGAATTAAATAATTTTATTTACCTTACTGGACTGCGTCCTCCTTGAAGCACACGTCGAAGCCAGTGGTGGCACCAGGCGAAGCCCCATTTGAGGGCAGGAAAGAGAGTGAGGCAGCGATGGAGGGTTTCTCTTTAAGAGATACGACCTTCCCGATTTTCTTTTGTACTTTCCTGTGTTACGCCCGTGGATTGGAGGTGGCAAGTTGTTGAGCCCTTTAAACACAAAAGACAAATTAAATCATAGAAATTATTCTCATATTTATGGCAGTTTGTTGTAGCCACAATGGACAACATTTCCAATGATCCTGGCACACATGGGTTTCCACCCAATTAGTTCAAATGTGCGATGTATGGGAGATCTAATGGAGGGTGAATACTCCTAGAACAAGGAATCAAACAAACTGTGGTCGCCAAGTAAACAATTCGAATACAACTGCCAAGAATGTGAGTGTATACACTATGAATAAGGTCGCTATGGAAGGTAAGTGTACCACCAGCGTGAGGAGGGTCTATAGATGACGGGTGACCAGTCGATTAGCGTGATGCCTGTCGGACAGTAGACGAAATTAGGGTTCCATGAATTAGGGTTTCCCCTAGAAACAATGATACATGTAAGCATGAATTGGGTTTCATGTACCAATGGTGGAGCGCAAATTAGTTGAATGCATGGTGCCAGGGAATGATACATCTACATAGAATGATACATCCATCGAATTTGAAGATCCACATTTGGAATCTGAGTAATGGTTACACCAACAGAGGGCAGGCTAGTGGAGGCATTTCTGTACAACCGAGATAGATCTTAGACTGAGGATGCCAGGCTAACATGTAGAGCGATGCAGAGAATAATCCGAGATAATCACAATTTAAGTTTTATATCAAGGATCTTGGAATCCAAATTTTTTATTCATTACCAACAGAGAGCATGGTATCCATCTTTTTCACATCTCACCAAAGCCAACACAAGCATAGATTCAAACAAGCCGAACAGCCAAATCGAGCGCATTTACCAAATTTCACAAGCCATATTTCTTTGCCAATTATGTAATACACTACACAAAGCCTGGCACTAAAGCAAGAGTTCTTCGTGCACTTATTGTGCCTTCCACACATTGTCCAAACATACAACAAAATCACCCAGGGCAAAGTCATAAGGATAGACAGATAGACAGATTATGGTATGCATAGTGTGCTAAACCAAGATCAAAAGCCATGGCCCAAGGGTAGCTTGTAGGCTATAAATACCAAAAAAAAAATATAATAACACAAAAATAAAAATTATTGGGCCAAATACCCACGGGTCTAATCTCCAATCCAAGCACCTGCAACACAACAGGAGTCACAGAACCAAAAAAAAAAAAAAACTGGAAATACAAGCCTACGAGTTAATGCAAAACAACACACATAATACAAGCCAGCGACCAACACCAGAAGCCATCACCTAAAAAACGAGGAGGAGAAGCCATGAGAGAAGGCCATGGCAGTCGACCGCATAACCCGAACCCTCGCCAGAAGAAATTCTAATGAAAATAGGAATTAGGGTTAAGGAATAGTTTAGGGTTTAGGTTTGGGGGAGCTGGAGGAAGCAAGGCAGGCATGTGGAATCCATGCGTGCCGCACTTGTTTTTAAATTATTTCAATTTTCTTAAATTTTAAATTTCTTTTTATAAATTGTGTGTGTGTTCGTTAGATTTTTTTTTATTATTTTAGTGTAAAAATAATTTAGGTTAATTTAGTTCAAATTAATTTAAAGTTAATTTAGGTTAATTTAATTTAATTTAATTTAATTTAATTTAATTTAATTAAGTTAATTTAAAGTTAATAATCTTAAAAAAAAAAAAAAAATAATTAGTTGTGTATTTAGTGTAAAGTTAAAATACATTAAAGTTAATTAAAATGTTAGAGGGTCCATGGGTTTTGAACCCAAGACCACCCACCAAGCGAAGTGCCTTAAGAAGAGCACTAACACCAACGCACCCTCATAAGTCTTTACAAATAAATTCATATACTTAAATAGATTAATGGTAACAGAGTGTATGTCAAAGTGCAAACTCCAATTATCCAAGCGTCAAGCTCACGAGATCTTACACACAATTCATCGAGCCAATCGTCAAGCCATTTCATTCCATTCCACCAATCAAAGCCAAGCGCTAAGCTCCAATGCTTGAAAGCCACTCTAAAATCCTTAAAGACTCACACCTGCAGCCATCGAGACACGCAATTCAACGCATGAGTCAAGCATCGAAGGATAATTACTTGTAAGTGAAAATTTTAAAGTACTTAGACTAGGACAAGCGGGAACGAGGTGGCATACACACTAGAAAAGTAAGCTAGAGGAATTGGTGAGTATGGTGCAAGGCTAGCACAGCTACTAGGCAAGGGAGTCAATAGTTTTCTTAGGCGAAGAAATCAAGCTTAGACGCTTAATCCTAACCCAACCAATCCCCTAAAAAGAGTAATGTCTATTTACAGAAAAGTAAAGAAAAAATTATGCCTAACCCTGTTTCTAGTTTAAGAAGCGCCAATTTGAAACATCCTTGAACTCACCCTGACAACTTTGGTTGATGCAAGTTAAATCATACAGGATGGTTAGGACTCGAGGGAGTCGAGGCATAGGAGCATCATCGCAGGCACCGCCGACACCGCCGCCACCATTACCTGAACTAGCTTTCATACTGTGCTCGTTGGAGGCCATTAATGAGACTTTAAAGGGGCGACAACCAGCAGGGATTGAAGTGGAGCCCCCAGCATTTGGAACAAGTAATACATAAGTGTCAAGGGATTCAGGGGGAGGACCTCCACCCAAAGACATCACATGAGAATTGCAGAAGATCAAACTTCCAGAGTTTGTCGGGGGTCACGCCAGTGAACGCGCAGAAGCATGGTTGGAAGGCATGACAAGGTGTTTTTCCTTAAGGGACTATGCGTCCAACTCAAAGGCGAAGATCACAATTTTTCAGTTAAGAGACATCGCCTTGAACTGATGGGGCAACTTGGAAAGACAACTGCATCTTACCCCAGACACAGTATCTTGGGAACTTTTCGAGGAGAGTTTTCGAAGGAAATATCTACCAGCGTACTATGAGGAACAACAAGTAGGGGAATTTCATGACTTAGTACAAGGAAACAGAACTGTAGAAGAATATGAGATCAGATTTATGGAATTGGTCAAATATGTTTCATATATGGATAATGAACAACGACAGGCAAAGCACTTCATCTATGGATTGAACCCTAAGATAAGAGCTATGGTGCGGATGTGGAAATCGTCTTCAGTAGAAGAAGTTGTGGAAAATTCATGTTATGCAGAGGAACACATTAACTTAACCAGAGGTACGAGACTGACCTTTCCGCATTGTCCTGGATTCATCGGGAAGGACCTTAGGACATTTCCCAGGGGAGGGGGCTTAAGGCCACCTCCATATGGTAACAAAGTTGTACCAAGGATAGTAACCGCAGGGATTTCAATGGCAGCGAATGCAACATCTCGTTCATCACCAAGGACGTAGACAGGTCCATGGCCATCTCAGGGAACAACTATTAGGGGCAGGGAATCCAGGGGAAGGAACTCATTTCAGAGACAGTCACATAACAATGCGCAGGTTCAATATTGTGTTACTTGTTGGGGGTGCAGAGGACCCCATTACTAGCGTGACTTCCCGGAGTTACAATAAGGGTTTGTGCATAGAGAAGGAAAGGCACCGATGGGAAGAGCAAGTAGCAGCCACCAGATTTACGCAGTGGTTAATAATTGCCAGGCCGAACATCAATCCATGGTGGTGGAGTCATCAGGTACATTAAATCATATCAACCTTAATATTTTATTTGATTATAGTGCGACAAATAGTTTCATTTCACCATCTGCATTAGAAAAGAGTGGGTTGGCATCCTACGAGCATGATGACTTTAAACAAGTCGAGATGGCTTCGAGGGAAAAGCAAGTGGTAGGACCTAGTGTTGATAATTTCATAGTAGACCTGTGAGTGTGTACTACCAAGTTGAAGGTATACGTCACTTCTCTCGGGGCGTATGACCTAATCATTGGAATGGATTGGTTAGCATCTCATCGAGATTTGGTAGATTGTTTCGCAAAAAGGGTGCTCTGTGTAGACAACGAAGGAAGGCCAGTAGAGATCCAGGGTGTACGGAGAAAAGTGTCATTACGCTTTATCTCAACTATGAAGGTTAAGCGATGCTTGAGATAAGGGTGTCGACTATATGTAGTGGAAGCAATGAACGAAAGGAAGGGACCCTCATTGGATCAGTACTCGGTATTGTCAGAATTTAAGGATGTTTTTCCAAACGAGTTACCAGGGTTACCTCCTGAGAGGGAGCTTGATTTTACTATTGAGCTAAAACCTAGTTCATAATGAATTTCAAAGACTCCATATCGGATGAAAGCATTGAAACTTTGTGAATTACAAATGCAGTTGAAAGAGTTGCTAGACTTAGGGCTAATAAGGCCCAGTGTTTCACCTTGGGGTGCACTAGTAATTTTTGTAAAGAATAAGGATGGATCCTTACGACTGTGTATAGACTACAAGGACTTGAACCGTGCTACAGTGAAAAATAGGTACCCGATGCCACGAATAGATGACCTCTTTGATCAGATGAAAGGATCAACAGTATTCTCAAAGATCAATTTGCAATCAGGGTATCATCAGTTAAGGATTAAGGAAGACGATATCCCAAAAACTGCCTTTCGAACTTGGTTTGGACATTACGAGTTTTTCGTAGTACCTTTCGGATTAACCAATGTGGCAGCAATATTCATGAGCCTCATGAACGGCGTATTCCGGAAGTACTCAGACCATTTTGTACAAGTCTTTCTAGATGACATCCTCATCTATTCCAAGAACGAAAGAGAACATGAGGAACACTTACGAGTAGTGTTGTCCTGCCTTAGAGAGAACAAATTATATGGGAAGTTGTTGAAGTGTTCCTTCTTTCAGAAAGAGATCCATTATTTAGGTCATATCATTTCCAACGAAGGAATCTCTGTGGACCTAGAAAAGGTAAAGGCCATTATGGAGTGGCCAGTGCCGAAAAATTCCCATGAGGTGAGAAGCTTCATGGGCTAAGCAGGTTATTATCAGAGATTTGTGGAAGGATTCTCCAAAATAGTGAAACCCATCACCACTTTGCAACGCAAGGGGGTCAGGTATGAATGGACAAAAGAATGTGATAGTGCATTCATTGAGCTTAAGAGGTTACTAACTAGTGCGCCAATTCTATGAGTGTCGGATATGGAAAAGGACTTTATAGTCTGCACGGATGCCTTGAAGCAAGGGTTGGGGGTTTTGCTAATGCAGGATGGAGTAGTGATAGCTTATGTGTCAAGGAAGTTGAAGAAACATGAAGAGATATATGTGACTCACGATTTAGAGTTGGCAGTTGTAATGCTAGCTCTGAAGCTTTGGAGGCACTATCTTGTGGGGCGAAACTGTGAGCTCAAAAATGGACCATCAAGGTTTAAAACATCTCTTCACTCAAAGAGATCTGAATGCCAGGCAAAGGCAATGGAGTGAGTTTATGAGTGAGTACGATTTTGGTATTTCGTACATCAAGGGAAAGGAAAATGTGGTCACAGATGCCTTGAGTAGGAGACCACGTGTCTTCTCCTTGATACCCTTAAAAGTCAATTTGAGAGAACATGTGTTGACGCAACTCCAAGAAGACAGTTGTTATTTAGAGGTTACTTCAAACCTCCAGAGTGGGAGGCAGTTAGATCCAAAGTATGAAGGATATAGTTTGGAAGAAGACGAACTATTGAGATATCGGGGAAGGATGTACATCCCTGAAAGTGGGGATATTCGAAGCATCATACTGAAGGAAACCCATAGAGCACTTTATTGTGCACATCCAGGTGTGAAGAAGATGTATGCAAATGTGAGGAAGCTCTTCTTCTGGGTAGGCATGAATCATGATGTAGTCCATTTTGTCGCCAAGTGCCTAGAATGTCAATAAGTGAAATCCGACCACCATCACCCGGTAGGCCTCCTACAACCACATGATGTTCCTATGTCCAAATGGGAATTCATTTCTATGGATTTTGTTGTGGGGTTGCCGCTCACATCTCATAGACACAATGCCATTCTTGTGATAGTTGATAAGTTAAACAAGAGTGATCATTTTATTCTCGTCAAAGACACTTATGATGTCACTGATGTGGCACGTGTGTTTGTAAGTGAGGTTATCTATTTGTTGGCAAAATCAGATAACAGACAACAAATCAGCGTATACTTGTCATTGATGGCAAGTACAGTTGTGGTTGTAGTGATGACAATAGCAATGAATATCAGCGCAACAATAATCGGGAGGAGAAGAGTTAGTGATCGTTGGATTCCATTCAAATTTTCCGAAAGGTCAACAGCCGTCAGATCTGTAGAAGCTTCAAGAGAGATAAGCCATTGGAGAATCGAGAATAGGAGTTTCACGAGTCTTGTGAACAATGACAACGAAAACCCTGAAATCACGATATGCGAATTTCGCGATGTAGTCACAGTCGTTGGATAAGAAGTGCTCTGAACCGTTGATCCAACTCACGACAACAGACCACGTCAGCAAGGGACACGTGGCACAACCAGGGAATGACAGGTGTTAGGCAGATTCAACACTTCAGGCACATGTAAGTCATGAATCAGAGTGACACGTGGCAGGATCTAACACGTGTCAAACCACGTGTGATGTCAGCAGAGGCATCGACGATCAGGACTTTGAAATGACATTCACTTGACATCAAAAGTATCAAAATCCCGGAGGGATCGGGACCATTCATCTGAGGGATAGGTGTCAAAGATCAAGGCGTTGTCGGCATTTTGTTCATCGGGAAATCGGGGATCCCGTTGACAAGAGTTTTGTGCAAGTCATAATCGCGATCCGCGAAACCCCAATAAGTGGGGGCCAGCTGTCAGCACAGCAGAGCAGGAGGACGGAGGCATAGTGGAGGCCAGCTGTCAGCGTAATGGAGCGTCGGTATTTGGATGATCGGGAATCCCGTGGTTGTATGCATGGAGGCATCACAAACCCTGTAGCCCTGATGGGGTAAGATTGTGGTCACGGAGTAATGGTCATGTGGACCTGGAGGGCCAGCACGTGGAGAAAACCGCTCATCAGAAATTGGGGATTCGAGAGGACAGTGACTCTCGACAGTGTAAAGCCCGAAACCCCGACGAGAGGTATGGTGACAGTCACATGATAGCTGGTCACATGGACCATTGTGTAGCCGGAAGGGACTAAAGCTCGGGAAAGGAGCACATCGGGGATCGGAGAATCAGAGGTTCCGAGTACATGTGCATCTCGACATTGAGAATGTCGAAATCGTGCTGAGTGAAATCCTGATGGGATCTGAACCGTTGGATCAAGTATTGATCGAAGGGTTGATGTTCTTCCTCACATGTTAACGCTTCAGTTATGAATCCGTTAAGAAAAACGAACTGATAATGACAAATCGGTTAGCGTTTCAGTTTCCAAGACAGATGTCCTTGTATTATCCATTTGAAGGGGAAGTGGAATCGTCAAGGAGGTGTGTATAAAAGAAAATGAGTGAGACTGAACCGAAGTGGTCGTTCTGAATGAAAAATGAGGAAACAGTAAGAAAAATAAAATGAGCAGAGGCATAGCAAGAAATGACGCAAATGTGCAAAGTGAGAATGACAAACAGAACAGAAGCAGAGAAGAATGACAGAAAAGGTGATGTAGAGCAGGCATGCTGAACAAACAAACGAAGAAAAGAATTGCAGAACAGTTTGCTGAAGATCAGATACAGAGAAAGATTGGTAAGACTTTATTTATCTGAGTAGTTGTCTGTGTATTCATTATTGATTATAAATTAGGGAGGTTGGGAGGTGCTCAGGAGGACTGTTGTCCTCAGAAGTTCAAGTGGGTGCTTGAACACGGGAAGTTGTAGATTCCATTTGGTTGCATCCAGAGAAAATAGGGTGGCAGGGTGGTGTTAGGGAGAACAAGTGTTCTCTGTTACGCAGGTTGGAGCCTGTGTAACTGGAAGTTGGTGCTTCCATCCAGTTGGTGCTGGAACTTTCAGGAAGTTGGTGCTTCCATCCAGTTGGTGCTGGAATACTCAGGGAGTTGGTGCTTCCTTCTAGTGGGTGCTAGAGAAACCAGAGAGTTGTAGCTCTCAAACAAGTTGCAGCTTGTAAAACAGAGGTAGCAGCCTCACATTGAGTTGGTGCTCAATTGTAAATGATGTACAGAACTGAAAAAGACTGCCTATCATTTTGAAGAAGAAGAGGTTTTCTCCCTTTATGGGTTTCCTCGTGAAAATCTG
>CBVK0100247410.1:2684-16580 GCA_900067695.1 Picea abies | reverse complement strand
CCCTCAACCATAGAACCCTCTGGACGTGCTCTTTGTCTAACAAAAGCCTTCAATGACTTCAACTTCCTCTCCACCATCCACATCGACCTTGTGTGGACTGGTCCACATAATTCAATCTCCTCAACTTGGTGTATGAGGTAGTGTTCTTGTTCATTGAAAAATGATGGAGGTAGATATTGTTGCATTTGACACATTAGTCAGGGATTTTCTCTCTTCCAATACCTTATATCTTCTTTATGGATTTCTTTTGATGATAGCCACCTACAAATGTCGATGCAGTAAAATAATATCAAGGCATACATAAATTTGCAAATAAAAGATTATAATATAATAAGTTCCAATACAAATCACATAAGAATTACATTTTCCTTATAAAACAATACTTACCTCATGTATTTGCCAAGTACATAAATAATTTGTTTTATGTTGTTGTCAAAGTCGTCTAGGAGAGATAAAGATAGAACATACTGTAACAAAAAACAAATAATTATTATTTGTTTCCAAAATATTTGTACCAGTAAGAAAATATATTATAAACTACTAATTACCTTAATGAATGCATGCCACTCATGTGTTTTAAGCCCGCCAAAATCACTTTTTTTAGTTAAGATATTTTGTATGTTTGACGAAAACCTTGTCGGAAACCTAATTTTTCGAATGACCTCTTTTACAATATTGCTCTGTTGCTCCATCAATAACCAAGGAAGACTAGTATTTTGTTCATGACCATCGCCATTATAATTAATAATAACACTTTGCAAGGCCTAATTGGCTTCTCGGATGTCACAAAAAATCTTTCCAATTCTCTCTTTGTCAGTCCTTCCATCTAATATTTTCCATAACAATTATGTTAGGCTCTTCCTAATATGCATTGTATCAAACAAATGAACTATTTGTAGGTGCTCGTAGTATGGAAATCTAGTGAATTGCATCGGGTAACTTTTCATTCCTAGTGGAAGCCCATTCGTGACTTAACGACATTCATGAAACATCAACAAATTAAAATTAACACTAATTTATAATGGGACAAAATGAAATTAATACTAATGAAATTAACCAAAGATTTTTATAATAGGTCATACATAAATAATTTGCGTACCTTGACGATTTCTAATATATTCCAACTTCCATAGGCGAGGTGTCATTCTTCATGGTTTTTTTTTGTTTTCTTCTTTACCATTGAAATTTTCTTTGTCTGTAGTTCGATAACTATGGTTCTTAGGCAGAAAGTGCCTATACTCATCAATCACTTCCTTTTCTAAACTCCTTGAACGACGAGATTTTATCCTAGGACCACAAACCAGGCATGCAAATTTACCCTTTGTTTGAATAACTACAAGATATATGAATAAATGCGGCGTCAAATTAGAGTTACAATTTAAAATAATGCATGATTTAAAAAAAAAGATATATAATACTAAATCACAAAAATAAAGTAACAATATACCACAAAAATGTGTTAACCCAGGAGCATCATGAATTGTCCATGACAGTATTCCATGGAATTGAAATCGTCTTTTTCCTATTGGTCTAGACATTTCATACATAGTGATGCCAACCCATAACTTCAAAAAATCATCGATGAGAGGATCAATATATATGTTCATATATTTAACTTGGTACCTACCTGATTGGTTCAACCTACAACATGATTAATTATACTTATCTAGATGTCATGATATATAAAATAAATAATTACCATGCACGAAACAAATAAATGAAATATTTTGTCATTCTTTAAAGCAAATAAAAGATAATTAAATACTTGGAAAAATCATTGCCAACATTGTGTGCTCTCTCTTGATCGAAATCCAAGGAGGAAGGTTATTGTTTATAACAAAAACAGGCCATGTTAGCGATCAAAATGCACTGGCTTTTGATAGCATTTTTATCTCTCTCTGTTTCACTCATTTTCCTTGATAGCCTTTGGCCAGTGTCTTAAACTTTTTCATCTCCTATTGATCATTTTTTCCCATACATGTCTTTGGAGCTGCCATTATGACCTAGAAAACAAAAATAATAATAATGCCATTAATCTACAAGTCTAGGCCATACTTCATTTTATTTCTAAAGTCTATAGGCTTTCGGGACTTATAAGTTTTGACCAAAGTCTTGGTAAAACTTCAAACCCAAACCATATAGAAAAAACTCCTAGTTCCTAGTTTACATCACATGTCAAGTATTAGTCTACACAATTCATCAAAACCAAGCGCTAACACCAAATTCTTTCCACCTCACTAAGCCTTGATATATATGAAACCTGTATATTTTAAATTCCTAGTTTATATCGGATTCAACCTTAAACATATATATAAAATATACAGCTCTAAAGTTATCTGCTAAGTGCCCAAAATTGAAGTCCTAGGTGTCTTCAATATACCAGAAAGCGTTTGCTACATAAAGTTTGAATTACCTTGATTAAGTTTCTAGATTTCTGCCTAAAGCAACTGCAAGAGACTTACTTTCACAAATGTTACATGTGTAAAGATTATATGAAGTTTGTCAGAACTTTGTCTCAGCGTAGAGTGGTTATTTTTCTGGAATACTAGAGCTATCTTCGTGGTTTGGTTTCCATAGATTTTACAAAGGTGTCGAGTTTCTGCCCAGGGATTACAATGTAAAGGTTTCAAGTCTTGCAAGCGCCATGTGTAGTGGAGTTTGGGTTACATTTGGAGTTGTTATGGAGAAGAAGTAGAAAAACACAAATCCTCACTACCATTCATTTGCTCTGCTCTATGCATCTTGTCAAGGAAATTTTTGTACATGCAACATTTTAATGAATGGTGTTCTTATATTCTGATACACAGAAGTCGTTGCATAGATGGGAAAGGTTGCCCAACAGTTGCATATCGAGTTTGTCATTTCTACTGGTGACAATTCGGGATTCAATGTTAAGAATGTTACTGTTAAAGAATCTTAAGCGTGGTTATGTGGCATCTGATTCCAAAAATGATCCAGCCAAGGAAGCTGCCAACTTTAAAGCTTGGGTTATTATAATGAATCATTCAGGACAGATTGGAAATGGTTATGCCCCGTGTTCAATTGCCACGGTTGCCACATTGTTGTCCAATTTGCTGAGATCATGATCAAGGTTGATAGGTGTTCTGGCAAGGAATTGGAGAAGAAACCCAAGTTTCTTAAGAACAATGATACTTTAAAAGTGCATTCATTAGATACTCAGTGGGCATGATTGTCACAATCATTGTGATGAATTGGTTTCAGAGAGCACAACCTGCCCTTCTGTATATTATTCCTAGTGTAAGAGGATTTTTAGCCGTGCATTGCATTTGTTATGGAGAAGCCAAGCCAAATGCAGCATCGAGCTGTTTCCCATATGTCTCATTGATTTTATGGTTAAGGGATTGGCATGTGTAATACTGCAAACACTTAAAACCCCGAAATTACAGGGAGGAAGCCACTTATTATCTCCCATATCTAAGCTGTTGCAGAAAATATTGAAATTCTTTGTGACCTGTCTCTTCTACAGGCACAAATGCGAGACTTGTCAGGATTTCTGGAAACAAGATAGTTAACTTTGAAGTCTAAACACCATATGAACTGGAGTAGATTTACTATTGTACATCATTTGAATTTTCATCCAAGAAAGTCCGCAAAAATTTTGACAAATATAAGGAGCTAAATTTCCTGGTGTTGGATCAGGTAGTAGTCTCGACTATCATTCAAAGGGACCTTCTTCAGTTTCTATGATGCATGAAACCAGGCCTAAGTTGATATAAAGAGCACATCCACAGGTGGAAATCACATTTCGGTTGTTATGCTCCAATGATAAGGTTGGAGGCATTGTAGGAAAGGCTGGTACTATAATTCAAGCACTTCAGAGGGATACATGTGGATATCAAGTTTGTTGATTCTGTTCCTAAGGAAGATGAACATGTTGCTATCAGTTCAGCATATGTGCTCCTAGAAGGTAGACTTTCTCCTGCACATAATTCCCTTCTTCGTGTGTACAATTGACTTGTCACTTCTGGACCTGAGAAAGATAAAATTGCAACAGCAAGTCTCCTCGTCCCCTCAGACCAGATTGGGTGTTTACTTGGAAAGGGTGGTATAATTATTGCTGAGATGAGAAAGTTAACTGGATCAAATATTTGGATTTTTGGCAAGGATCAATTGCTAAAATATGCATCCCAAAATGATGAAGTTGTGCAAGTAACTGGTGAACAGGGGGCAGTTCAAGAAGCACTTGTATAGATATCAACAAGGCTGCAAAACAATCTATTTCCAGAAACACCTATTTTAGTTGGTGGTATTGGTATTTACCCTGAACACATGCCTCCAGTTCCTGGTTCAATGGCACCATACGGGGGAAAGATGAACCTAGTTCACCTCCTGGAATGTATCCTCATTTGGGAGGACCCCTACAAGACATTGATCAAGGAGGGCGTCTACAACTCAATGTTGATATTTTAGAATTCCCTCCCAACACGCACGATCCTAGAGGAATGATTCACAACATTGACTAACCACCATCACCAAGTCCATGGGAAGTGCAAGGAACAGGGTGTTGATAAGAGAGAACATGAAGTTGTACAAGAAGCTTAGACTTCTGAGGGTAAAGTTAAAAGAGTTTCAATCACCAGCACAGGAGAAAAGAGGATTAGAAACTTTGTCTAACTTAGCTACGACCATGGTAGACACACCAGAGCCTTCCACACAGCAAGCAGAAGTTCGTAGATCTGCACGAACAAGGGCTACCTCATCCAAGAAACCTTGAACATCAAAAAGGGATCCAAGGTAAGCATTTTTGCAATTTTGAAGTTTTCTCAAAACTGAAGTTTCAGTGGTTTAGGCAAACAAGACAACTATTCATTAACCACTGAAAAAAGGACTTTCGGTGGATAATTCACTCAGGAGCTTTCTAATTTAACCATCGAAAGCCTATCATTTCCAGAATGATCAAGTTTTTACACAGATCGAAGTTTTTTGAGTTGGAAAAGTTTGAAACCTCTTCGAATGAACATTTGATGAATTGTCAAGACAAATCCAATAGCTATTTTTGATATATTATGGAAAGAGGAGGTGTTTCAAAGGTTTTTGGTATCTTTGATAAAGACAAAAAATCAGGACATTTTCTCACATCAACAGATTTGAAATTTGTCTATCTTGGAGAGTCATCAGTCAGCCTTGGGAGGCTATCCTGCACTACGCCAGCACTCAACAAGAGAGGAAGACCATGAAATCTGGGATTGACCTCATTTTTGGGAATCATTCCACATCTTTTGCAACTAAATTTTGATTTACTATCTTTAGCTTATTTGATCCATGTTTTCAGGATCTAAGAACTGCTTTGTAAAGCTATAAAGCTAAGGGTAGAATATGAACCACGGGTTTGACTTTGGAGACAATTTTCATATTATGTAAGTAAAAACTTCTCATTTTCATATGAAGTAATACAAGCTTCTTTTGTCTATTCTGTACTTGCACCTGGATATTATATTCATGTTGTTATGCTTGTTTATGCCCGATAATTGTCGTCTTATCACTGCATTCATAAGTTAAACTTTGCAAGTATTCCTATGATTATTGTAATTGGACATTCATATATGCTTTATATGTGATTCTATTGATATAATAGTTATTTCTTCATTCATCCCTTTATTGGTAAACTCTCTGAACATTTGTGGTTGAAATCCTTGTCCATCTAAATGTGTTTATGGATGATTTGAGTGAGAAATGATTCAGTCCTCCAACTTGATCCAAACACACACTTTTTATTGAGAAAATAGTTACCAAAAGATTAAGTTACCAGGCATCTCTGACTTACAGCCTAGGAGAGTTTCCTGGAGTGATAACAAATTGGCATCGTTGCCGGGGAGAGGAGATCGAAGCTCAGCTTCCTTGGGAGATGACATAGATCCAACTTTAATGATAGACAAATTCTGGACATCATTTCGGTTGTAATCATCTAGATGCTTTTGAAGTTGTACCAAATACATCTATTGTCTTAGGCTATCAGCAAGATCCAATTGTCCTATTCGAAGACTTGAAAGATGATGGGCAGATTGACAGATCAACAGGTGAAAGTATTGGAGCGACAGTAGATTTTGAGGGCAGCCTACATCTTCCAGATTTTCAAACCAAGGGAAGTTGAAGTAACCATGAGGAACAAGATTTGCAGGGACTGCCTAATATTCAATTTGAACACCAGAAAGATCTTCTTTCTCCTTATAAATATTGTATTTCAAATTATGATGAGGAACGAGGTGAAATTTTTCCAAATCTGTTTCATGATGTTATTGTTGATCCTGCTATTCAAGAAGCTTCATCTCTGTCATTAGGATCTTATCTTGATCCTCATATATTCAACCAATACAGTGATGAGAAAGGAAACATTAAGGTTTATGAAGACTTATTTTTTATTCAAATTTCATCCAGTTCTTCTTTTCAACAGAGAGATGATCAAAAGTATATGCATGCTATGATTGATGCTTGTCGTGAATATGTTGAAGATCTTTCTAGTCTTGATATATCCCGCAAAGATATTATTATTGGAGAGGAAATTGTTTGTTGTGTTAAGACATCACATCATCTTGATGAAATCAGATTACAGAGATATGGTGCAGGAGAGCATAAAGGTTCAGATCAGTTGTTGAGCTCACATTTTTCTCTAACAAAGGTTGAGCAGTCCACATTCAGTCCAGATTCAACATTGAGATAAGTGAAAGCAATCAACAACTTAAATATAGCCAATTGGATCAGTAGCTCAAAGAGGTATTCTTTCATGATTTTTATGACCCTATTACAAACTTTTTGGAATCTATGAGCAACATAAATATCAAAACATTTTTGTCAGATGAGAGACAATTTTGTTTCTATTATCGACTATATCTCTGCATGATATGGCTTCCATCATTTTTTGGGTTAAGATCAAGAATAGTTTCTGTAAATCACTTTCTGGCATGGCTTCATTGGAAGCATGATTTCACTTGATAAAAGGCAGTACAGTTGGTTAGCATAGGAGTTAGCAGCAGAATAATCTCTTCATACGAGCAAGTATATTGTTTTCAATTTCTTGAATAAACAGGCAAGCTACAGGTGGGATACTAGTTTGCAGGCTACATGCAGCTTCAAGGAATTCTCAAGGACCAGTTGTAAAGGCCAAATGACTCCATAGCCCAATGGACTAGACACAATAAAAATTGAGGATGATTGTTGAGTAGGTCGCAGGATGGCTACATACAGGTTACAGGTTTGCAGAGCAACAATTGCACAGGCCAGATGACTCCATGCCCAATGCCAAAGCCAACCAGATGACTCCATGCCCAATATTAAAGGCTACTGGAAATACCAGGTTCTTGGAAACCTCGTAGGGAGGTATCCATCCCAGTTGGAGCCATTTTTTAGTGATCAAAATGCACTGGCTTTTGATAGCATTTTTATCTCTCTCTGTTTCACTCATTTTCCTTGATAGCCTTTGGCCAGTGTCTTAAAAATTTTCAGCTCCTATTGATCATTTTTTCCCATACACGTCTTTGGAGCTGCCATTATGACCTGGAAAACAAAAATCATAATAAATCCATTAATATACAAGTGTATGCCATACTTCATTTTATTTCTAAAGTCTATAGACTTTCGGGACTTATAAGTTTTGACCAAATTTTTGGTAAAACTTCAAACCCAAACCATATAGAAAAAACTCCTAGTTCCTATTTTACATCACATGTCAAGTATTAGTCTACACAATTGATCAAATCCAAGCGCTAACACAGAATTCTTTCCACCTCACTAAGCCTTGATATATATGAAACCTGTATATTTTAAATTCCTAGTTTATATCGGATTCAACCTTAAACATATATATAAAATATACAGCCCTAAAGTTATCTGCCAAGTGCCCAGAATTGAAGTCCCAGGTGTCTTCAGTATACCAAAAAGAGTTTGCTACATAAAGTTCGAATTACCTTGATTGAGTTTCTAGATTTATGCCTAAAGCAACTACAAGAGACTTACTTTCACAAATGTTACATGTGTAAAGATTATATGAAGTTTGTCAGAACTTTGTCTCTGCGTAGAGTGGTTATTTTTCTGAAATACTGGAGCTATCTTCGTGGTTTGGTTTCCATAGATTTTGTAAAGGTGTCGAGTTGCTGCCCAGGGATTACAATGTAAAGGTTTCAAGCCTTGCAAGCGCCAAGTGTACTGGAGTTCAGGTTACATTTGGAGCTGTTATGGAGAAGAAGTAGAAAAACACAAATCCTCACTGCCATTCATTTGCTCTGCTCTATGCATCTTGTCAAGGAAATTTTGGTACATGCAGCATTTTAATGAACGGTGTTCTTATATTCTGATACACAGAAGTCATTGCACAGATGGGAAAGGTTGCCCAACAGTTGCATATCGAGTTTGTCATTTCTACTGGTGACAATTTGGGATTCAATGTTAAGAATGTTACTGTTAAAGAAACTTAAGAGTGGTTATGTGGCATCCAATTCCAAAAATGATCCAGCCAAGGAAGCTGCCAACTTTACAGCTCAGGTTATTATAATGAATCATTCAGGACAGATTGGAAATGGTTATTCCCCGTGTTCAATTGCCACACTTGCCACATTGTTGTCCAGTTTGTTGAGATCATGATCAAGGTTGACAGGTGTTCTGGCAAGGAATTGGAGAAGAAACCCAAGTTTCTTAAGAACGATGATACTTTAAGAGTGCATTCATTAGCTACTCAGTGGGTGTGATTGTCACAATCATTGTGATGAATTGGTTTCAGAGAGCACAACCTGCCCTTCTCTATATTATTCCTGGCATAAGAAGATTTTTAGCCGTGCATTGCATTTGTTATGGAGAAGCCAAGCCAAACGTAGCACCGAGTCGTTTCCCATATGTCTCATCGATTTTATGTTTAAGGGATCGACATGTGTAATACTGCAAACACTTAAAACCCCGAAATTATAGGGAGGAAGCCACTTATTATCTCCCATATCTAAGTTGTTGCAGAAAATATTCAAATTCTTCGTGACCTGCCTCTTCTACAGGCACAAATGCGAGACTTGTCAGGATTTGTGGAAACAATACAATTAACTTTGAATTCTAATCACCGTATGAAATAGAGTGGATTTACTGTTGTACATCATTTGAATTCTGATCCAAGAAAGTCCGCAAAAATTTTGACAAAAACAAGGAGCTAAATTTCCTGGTGTTGGATCAGGTAGTAGTCTCGACTATCATTCAAAGGGACCTTCTTCAATTTCTATGATGCATGAAATCAGGCCTAAGTTGATACAAAGAGCGCATCCATAGGAGGGAATCACATTTCAGCTGTTATGCTCCAATGATAAGGTTGGAGGCATTGTAGGAAAGGCTGGTACTATAATTCAAGCACTTCAGAGGGATACATGTGGATATCAATATTGTTGATTTTGTTCCTAAGGAAGATGAACATGTTGCTATCAGTTCAACATCTGTGCTCCTAGAAGGTAGACTTTCTCTTGCACAAAATGCCCTTCTTCGTGTGTACAATCAAGTTGTCACTTCTGGACCTGAGAAACATAAAATTGCAACAACAAGACTCCTCGTCCCCTCAAACCAGATTGGGTGTTTGCTTGGAAATGGTGGTATAATTATTGCTGAGATGAGAAAGTTAACTAGATCAAATATTTAGATTTTTGGCAAGGATCAATTGCCAAAATATGCATCCCAAAATGATGAAGTTGTGCAGGTAATTGGTGAACAGGGGGTAGTTCAACAAGCACTTGTACAGATATCAACAAGGTTGCAAAACAATCTATTTCCAGAAACAATTGTTTTAGTTGGTGGTATTGGTATTTACCCTGAACACATGCCTCCAGTTCCGGGTTCAATGGCACCATACAGGGGAAAGACGAACCTAGTTCACCTCCTGGAATGTATCCTCATTTGGGAGGACCCCTACAGGACATTTTTCAAGGAGGGCGGCTACCACTCAATGTTGATCTTTCAAAATTCCCTCCCAACATGCATCATCATGGAGGAATGCATCACAACATTGACTAACCACCATCACCAGGTCCATGGGCAGTGCAAGGAACAGGGTGCTGATAAGAGAGAACATGAAGATGTACATGAAGCTTAGACTTCTGAGGCTAAATTTAAAAGAGTTTCAATCACCAGCACAGGAGCAAACCGAATTAGAAACTCTGGATAACTTAGCTACGACCATGGTAGACACACCAGAGCCTTCCACACAGCCAGTAGAAGTTCGCATATCTACACGAACAAGGGCTGCCTCATCCAAGAAACCTTGAACATCAAAAAGGGATCCAAGGTAAGCATTTTTGCAATTTTGAAGTTTTCTCAAAACTGAAGTTTAGGTGGTTTAGGCGAACAGGATGACTGTTCATTAACCACTTAAAAACAGGACTTTCGGTAGATAATTCGCTCAGGAGATTTCTAAGTTAACCATTGAAAGCCTTTCATTTCCAGAATGATCAATTTTTTACATAGATCGAAGTTTTTTGAGATGGAAAGGTTTGAAGCCTCTTTGAATGAACATTTGATGAATTGTCAAGACAAATCCAATAGCTATTTTTGATAGATTATGGAAAGAGGAGGTGTTTCAAAGGTTTTTGGTATCTTTGATAAAGACAGAAAATCAGGACATTTTCTCACATCAACAGATTCAAATTTGTCTCTCTTGGAGAGTCCTTAGTCAGCCTTGGGAGGCTATCCTGCACTACGTCGGCACTCAACAAGAGAGGAAGACCATGAAATCTGGGATTGAACTCATTTTTGGGAATCATTCCACATCTTTTGTAACTAAATTTTGATTTACTATATTTAGCTTATTTGATCCATGTTTTCAGGATCTCAGAACTGCTTTGTAAAGCTATAAAGCTAAGGGTAGAATATGAACCAAGGGTTTGACTTTGGAGACTTTTTTCATATTATGTAACTCAAAACTTCTCATTTTCATATGAAGTAATACAAGCTTCTTTTGCCATAACTTGTTCAGATTTCATCTTCTTGTCTATTCTGTACTTGCACCTGGATATTATATTCATGTTGTTATGCTTGTCATGCCCGATAACTGTCGTCTTATCACTGCATTCATAAGTTAAAATTTGCATGTATTCTTGTGATTATTGTAATTGGCCATTCATATATGCTTTATATGTGATTCTGTTGATATAATAGTTATTTCTTCATTCATCCCTTTATTTGTAAACTCTCTGAACATTTGTGGTTGAAAGCCTTGTCCATCTAAATGTGTTTATGGATGATTTGAGTGAGAAATGATTCAGTCCTCCGACTTGATCAACTGTAGGGAAAGATACAAGAAAAATAAAAACCATAATACACAATGGTTGATGAGATCACCGAAAAAGAAATTCCAAAGGTACCAGAAAAAAAAAATGTACAACAACAAGAGAAACATGTACCTCAAACTTTTGCAAGTGTCGTTAGAATATCTACCAATTTAAGTAGACCCCTTGAATGATATTCTCCTTCAGTGTATTATTTATTGTTGTCTGATTTTGGTGAAATAGAATGTTATGAAGAGGAAATGCAGGTAGACACTAAAAAGAAGTGAGAGCAAGGAATGAAAGAGGAAATGGATTCCCTAATAAATAACCAGACTTGGGATTTGGTTCAGTTTCCTGTATGAAAAATATAATTACAAAATAAATGGGTTTACAAGTTGAAGGAAGAAGATGGAGGAAAAAAACGATACAAGGATAGACTTGTTGTAAAGGGGTCTTCACAAAAGAAAGGTATATATTTTGATGAAATATTTTCTCCTATTGTTAAAATGACTTCAAATAGTACTATTTTAAGTCTTGTGGCAGTAGAATATTTACATCTTGAACATTTAGATGTAAAAACAACTTTTCTCCATGGGGATTTGGAGGAAGATATTTATATGCACCAGCCACAGGGGTATGAGGCCAAAGGGAAGTAAAATTTGGTATGCAAGTTGAAGAAGAGATTGTATGGCATAGAGAAATATCTAAGGTAGTGGTATTTATGACATAACAAGGTTATAGTAGATTTCATTATGACCACTGTGTTTATTTTAAAAATCTAGAAATTGGAAGCTATATTATCTTGCTATTGTATGTAGATGACATGCTTGTTGCAGGGTCTAATATGTAGGATATAAATGTGCTAAGGAAAAAATTAGTTGATTCATTTTTTATGAAGCATTTGGGTGCTGCAAAGAAAATCCTTGGTATGAGAATAACAAGAGATAGGAAAAATTGCAATTTGACATTGTCTCAAGGTGAGTACATAGAGAAGGTGTTCGAGAGGTTTAGTATGCAGAATGAAAAACTAGTTAGTATGCCTTTAGCCAACAATTTAAAATTAACTAAGAAAATGTGTCCCAAGACACAGGAGGAGATAGAATACATGTATAGGGTCCCTTATTCATCAACATTTGGCAGCTTGATGTATGCGATGGTTTGCACAAGACCATATACTGCACATGTAGTGGGAGTTTTGAGGAGGTATATGAATATTCTAGGTAAATAACATTGGGAGGAAGTAAAGTGGATTCTCAGGTATTTGAGAGGTATTTCTACTCATGCATTATGTTTTGGAGGTTCAAACACTATTCTACAATGATATGTTGATTCAGATATGGCACGTGATAAAGATAGAAGGAGGAGTAGAACAGGGTTTTTTTTTACTATAGGTGGAACATCAATAAGTTGTATTTCAAAACTGGAAAAGGTTGTTGCACTTTCAACAACAGAAGCAGAGTATGTTGTTGCTACAAAGGCTAGTAAAGAAATGATTTCGTTATAGATTTTTATGGATGAATTGGAAAAGAAGAAGGAGAATAACAACTTGTACCGTGATAGTGAGAGTGCCATTCATCTTGCAAATAACTCAACCTTCCATTCGAAGACTAAGAATATACAACTTAGGTACCATTTCATACGATCTGTTTTGGAAGATGGACATTTGAAGTTGTGAAAAATACACACTAGCCAAAATCCCACAGACATGTTAACAAAGTTTCAGTTGGTATTCAAGCATGAAGGTGAAGATGAGAAATTTTCCAGGTACAAGAAGGATCATAGTCCAACAGATACAACAATGATGGTGTTATTGAGATTAGTAACCAAGTGGGAGATTGTTGGTTGTGAAGCCTAATTATCTTCCTGATTTAGAGGTCTTGGTTTTCAGCTTTGTTTATACCCTATGAATAATTTACACCCTAAAAGAATGTACACTCCTCCATGCAGGGGAGTGCAGGGGGAGATTTCCCCCCCTGTGAGGTCCAGGGGAAAGAAGGTCCCCAAAGGAAAATTTTCTTTGTAAATGTATATTGTAATTTCATATTAAATATATACCATTCATTATAATGTCGCATATTTGATGGTATAAGTTATGTTAGGTTTTTTTTTTCCCTAGAAGGAAACCCTATTTTATGAGGGAAATTTATTGTGGCTATGTATCATTGTGAATATTTTATTTTTAGAGAGGATACTATTAGAGAATTATCCAGGTGGATATCAGTGGCCACCCACCTTTTTCAACTAGCTCAAAACAATTTTCTGACAATTTTGGCAATTTACTATTTTTAGCAGGTTTTAACTTCCAGGGCTATTTTGAGGGCCTAAATGAAGGTTTTTAGAGATTGAGGTTATCAATGATAATCAAATGAATGAATAAGCCCCGAAAATTAATATCCTCGATGATACCTTTCCAACGAGCTATCATATGCCTAAAACTGAGATCATATGCAAAATATACGACCTTGGGAAGTTGATGTACTAACTTACCCAAACGGGGCCCACATGACTTTTGGCGCTTCATCTCCTAGGGTTATGTTTTTGGATGTCTAGGGTTTTTGGAATTCCTATTTATCGTAAAAAGGCCTTCAGAGCCTCATTGTACTCATCTTCTTGCGAATGCGAGTAGCCATCACATCTCTTCTCAGAGATAAGC
>CBVK0100247409.1:0-16581 GCA_900067695.1 Picea abies | reverse complement strand
GGAGCATTACACAATCCAAATGGTAAGATCCTATAGGCATGGGTGCCCCAAGTAAAAGTAAAGGTAGTCTTGTCCTGGTCATCAGGTGGTATGAGAATTTGATTGTACCCACTATATCCATCTAAAAAGGATAAATATTTCTTTCGAGACAGGGCATCCAAGACTTGGTCAATGAAAGGAAGAGGAAAATAATCCTTCAGAGTGGCCTTGTTAAGCTCTTGGAAATCAACAAAAATTCTCCATTTCCCGATCACTTTCTTTGGAACCACTACAAGCGGGGATAGCCATTTACTGTCAGAGATGGGATAAATAAATCCAACATTTAATAACTTTTGGATGTCCTCTTTTACTATATCCTTGAGTGTTGGGTTCATCCTTCTCTGGGGTTGTCTAACAGGTGTTACTTCCCCCTGGGTATATATGTGATGAATGCATGTGTCAAGGTGTATACCCTTCATGTTAGTGTATTCCCAGGAGAATGCCCCTGATTGTTTTTTAAGGATACTCACTAACTTCTTTTGTTGGTCTGCATCTAGTCTGGAGTTTATATGTAGAAATTTCTCTGGACTAATCTCATAGGGCATGGTATAAGATGTGGCAGACTTGTCTATATAGAATATGAAATACGTTGAAGACAAAATCGATGGGTCCAATTGTTTATGAAATTCTTCCCCAAACATGTACTCAAATTGGGGAAAATATTGTGGAAAATCAACACACGTGATAACACAAATAAATTGGTTTAACACATTTTCCGTTGTGTGCTTCTAAAGTGCCCAGGAATGATCACTTGGAAACACGGGTTCTTCCCAGTCCTCATTCTCGTATGGAAATTCAAGCCACCATATATTCTCCATGATAGGTTGGGTTGGTGGATATATGGTGAGCTTCTGGATAGAGAGTCCATTTGAGATGGTCATTTCTCCCTATCTACAGCCAATAAATGCATTGGATCTGGCTAACCAAGGCCTCCCCAAAATAACGAGATGGCCTTTGGTAGGATCCTTTGATTGGATGACAAGAAAGTCTATTGGGTACTCCCATGAGGTTAAATTAACTATTATACCATCCAAAATTACTTCAGATATAACCCTAGTCTTATCTGCCAATTCCAAAATGGTTGGGGTAGGTCTAAGAAGAGGTTTTAACTGTAATTCCTCCAAGGTAGTAACACTCATAACATTGATGGCTACCCCTAGGTCTATGAGAGTGTTACGAATGGAAACCTCATTAATGGTTATGGTCACTACGAGGTTTCCTGGATTCCCATATTTTTCTACCTTAGGCTGCTCTGATATGTACTCAGAAATTTCTCCTATCAAATGTACTGTTGGAGGATCCTTATGCTTCCTTCTTGGCTTCTTAATACACATTTATTTGACCACCTTATTGTAGATTGCAATATATTTAATGGTTTGCAGCAATGGAATCTTGACAGAAATATTCTTCAATTCATTCAAGATGTTAAATTTCGGTCTGATGGTAGGTTTCTCAATTACTAATCTTTCTGGATAAGGAGGGGCCTTCGTAATTTGTCAAGGTTCATTTTGGGAAAGCTTGGGTTCTTGGTCCTTAGGAATAATAACATATTCCCACCTAGTGTCATCTGTGGGTTTTTTGGGGGTTTCCTCTTCTTCTTCTTCCCAGATGACTACTAAAGGCCTCTGCCTGTCCAAAAAATTTCCCGATCTCAGTTGAATTTCCTACAATGGGACATGAGTAATAACATATGTCGGGAAGGCCTTCATCTCAATATTGTGAAGAGGTTGAGTGGAATTATTATTGGGATTGGGCACTGGTTGTGTCAGTAATAATGTTGGTCTTGGGGAGCTTGCATTCTGGTATTGTTGCGATTGTTGTGGAATAGGAATTAAAGGTGGTGGAAGAAAACCTGACAGAAGCTATGGGATGTTTGGTGGAAAATGAGGGTAAGAATGGTTGGGCATAGGGACAGGTGGAGCTTGAGGGTTACCTTGGTTATGCCCTCCTTTTCATCCTTGAATCCGAGGATGTTGGTACCGTGTAGACCATTTTTTCCAACTTGGTGTGTTCCACTGTTGTGGTTGTTGATAATAGTGTGGAACTTGAGGTTGTGGATTCAGGTATGTAGGTTGATTCCTAGGCTACGGTGGCCTCCTAGGTGCATAAGAGGATTCCCCATGATCCTCACTTCTATACATGTCTAACAGACCGAGAAATGATGGGCATTTCTCAGTTGAGTGGTCTTCTGTGCAGAAGCCACAAACTGAAATGTTATCTAATGGGCATTCCCTTGAGGATCCTTGAATCCAAGGATGGTGATACTGTGTAGACCAGTTTTTCCAACTTGATGAGTTCCACTGTTGTGGTTGTTGATAATAGGGTGGAACTCGAGACTGTAGATCCAGGTATGGAGGTTGATTCCTAGGCTACCATGGCCTCCTAGGTGCATAAGAGAACTCCCCAGGATCCCCACTTCTATATATGGCTAAAAAACCGGGCAATGATGGACATTTTTCAATTGAGTGGTCTTTTGTGCAGAAGCCACAAACTGAAATTTTATCTAATGGGCATTCCCTTCAGGAATTCTTCCTCCTGCATCTTGGGAAAAATATGCTCATTGCTGCATTTTCCTCCTCCTGTTTCTTTTTAATATTTAGGGTATCGAACTGGGAACCTATTGTGCTTAAGATATTAGTTTTGAAGTTTTCTAAAAGGTTCCCTATCTCTACTCTCATGATACCACTTGAATTAATTGGTTTCAAGTTTCTAATACAAGGATCCTGGACATTCTTTCCTGTTTTAGCTCTACTCCTTGAGTAATTCTTACACATTTCATATATTTCAGCAAATGGTTTATGGGAGATGTCACCTGATGCCATTAGGTTAAGTATCTCTAGGTATTCCTATGAAATTCCTTTAAGGAATAGAGCCCCCACTGCATCATCTAGAAGGTCATGATACTTTGATTTTTGTGAGATGTAGGAAAACCGTTCCATATAATCCTTAAAGTTCTCATCTTCTAACTGTTGGATTTTAAAAATATCATTAAAATAATCCTTGGACTTGCAGTAATCTTGGTAATTCTTAATAAATACATCTTTCATGGCTTCCAAAGACCTAATACTAGATTCTCCCAACCCCATGAACCATCTTAGTGCAGATTCCTTGAGGGACCTAATACTAGATTCTCCCAACCCCATGAACCATCTTAGTGCAGATTCCTTGAGGGTGGCAGGAAAGAGTTTTAGTTTCTGGGCATCTTGTAAGTGGTTGTAGCTCCTACACAAGATGTCAAACTCAAATAGGAAGGTATCCGGGTCTTCACTGCTTTTACCATAAAAGGTGGGTAGTGTTGAGAGGGGAATATTTTCATATTGACATTTTGTGTGGTGTCCAAAGTTAGAAACCCGAAGGTAGTTTCGGTTTGGTTTCCAGCTTCTTCTCCCTCCTTATGTATTACATTTTTTTGATCCTCTTGATCATCCATACTGGTTTGGTTTCCAAAGAGAGAGTACTTAAATGGTTTTATCCTTGAAGAGAAAAAATTATCCCAAGGTTCTTTTCTAAGAAAGGTATCCCTTTGATGGGAAGGTCTTCGTATTGCTTGGATGTCTGGGGCTCTACTCGAGCCTGTCGAGATTATTGGTGCCAAAGTTTCTGTCTCAATTTGAGAAACAATTATATTGGCTGAAATACCAAACAAAGTATTCACCTATTAAGGTTCTATGATGTCTATAAAGTTAGGGTCTCCTGATGGTGGTAAGAAAACAAAGGTTGTGTTAGTTGGTTCTACTAAATGCTCGAGTGGTCTTGCCTCCTTTCCCACTATTATTGATGCTTCAATTTCTTGTTCTATAGTGCTCCTTGTTTTAGTCTCTTCAGAGACTGCTTTATCTCTCTGGGTTGAGCTAGCTCCTGCTTTTCGGTATCGGTCTACGGAGTTTATGAGTGGAATGTTCCTTCCCCTGAAAAGGTCGGAAGGAATCTTAGTTGAAAGGTATGATTTGGATTTAATGTATCTAACCTTTGGGTCCCTAGGTCTGTTCATGAAATCAAACAACAAAAATAAAAACTACCATTGGTTTCGAGGGAACCTGCTATAACAGATGCGCAGGTTATTACCTCTCGTCTTAAAGTTCCTCCACCACCAAACTAATGATAAGGTTCATAAATGATCTATCTCCTAACTATTTCCTACCTTAAGACAAATCCCCAACAATGACGCCAAAAATGATGGGTGTTCTATATGCACTAAATCCCTCAATTAAATTGTCAACTCGAGGTAAGTAAACTTAGAGTTGTAGCACTTTATGTGCCAAGGCATAAAAGCTAGAGGAAAGATAATGTAACTAAGGATATGGTATATCTAAGGGATAATCTACTTAAGCAAAGACTATCAATGAGCAAACCCTATCAAAGAACTTAAACTATTTACCCTAAGCAACTTTTAAACAATGTATCGATGGATTGTCCTAAAGAAGCAAATGAAAACCCTACTTTGAACAAGTNNTCCTAAAGAAGCAAATGAAAACCCTACTTTGAACAAGTTAAACTATTTAATCTAATGAGAAAAAAACAAGCCATTTATTTAATCTATTCAACTTAATGATCAATAGAAACAACAAATTAATCTAATCAATCTATTCAAATTAATGAGAAACAACAAGTAAACAAACAAACAACTAACCTATTCAAACTTATTCAACAAATAAACTAATCAAAACTATTCAACATGTAACTAATCAAAACTATTGAGCAAGTGAACTCTAATATTAAGATAAAACTCATAATTACTTCTAATCTACAAAGGGAAATCTTAACCTATTTAACTAAAAGCATCATGACAATATTCAAAGATTAATAAACCACTGTTCTTAAGATACAATAACAAGAAACTTCAAATATGATGATTATGTCTTCAGCGTCTTATGACATCACGCTGGCATCTAAAGATTAGTGATAACTCAAGAGGAATAATTTCAATATTAACTTCTATGGAGAAATGAAAAGTATGAATGAATCAATCTAATGAGAGCTTAACCATCATAGAAAAAATATCAACTATCCTGAAAATCCATGTGATCTCTCAATTTATGCATTAATCATCAATAATAAGAAAACTCTATTCTACTTAATTCAAATGCACTTTTATGCTAACTTAAGCAAATTCATATGATTAGAAACTCATAGCTAAAACTTAACTCAAACTCAAACTTCTATTTAGAATTGCAATTTAAATCTAGATTGGAAATTTCATAAAATAAATTAAGCTAATCCTATTATTAACAATTCAAATTGCAAGTTAAAATGCTTATAAAAAAATAATTTAAATTATAATTTTACCTCAACATACTACAATAAAATTGATAAGCAAACTAGATAAGGAAATTGAGAATTAAAATCAAAACTAGCAACTATTCATCCATCAAAATTTGCTAAAGAAACTCTGTACTTTGTGGTAAATCAATACTTTGTTTGAGCTATTCTATTTCAACCTGCAGAAATTCAAATGAGAATTCAAAACACAACAAAGCTAGTAGCTTGCAAGCTATTTACTAACGATTAAAAGACACAACATACTAACAAATACCTCCTACAAGCAACCTGCAAAAATGAAATTCAACAATTAAACAATGAACAACAAACACACAACATGTAAAATGATAAAAACACATATAACATAAAATGAAGGAAATGATGATTGCACAACTGAAATATACAAGCTATCTAGCTAACTATTCACCTAGACCACTGGTGGCCCCCCAGCAGGTCGTGGCTACTCCTCAACAACAAATCATGAGCTAAATCAACACGGTTCTAGTCATTAAATAAAAAACACAGTCTTAGCAAAAGTTTGTGGAAATGTCTGAGTTTACACAACAAAATGATTCTAGTAATTCTTGACAGTTTGTCTGACCACTACTGTGGTATTTATAATAGTTTCAATTCGAGAGGTTGACCACTGGAAGGGTTGACCTCCTCTAAAAATGGTGAATTCCATTAAATACACTATAACTACCTTTGGCTTATAGACACTGAATGAGCCACTCAACGATCAACATAACTGCTTGATCCGATATGTCAAGAGCTCAGTAGCTGGAGGCCACGAGGGTGAACAAAACCCATGTCGTCGATTCGCCCAACACGACCCACCAATATAACAACCGCCAACTCGCCCACGCTCCTAGTGTTGGATGCAGTGCAAGATGAAGTACCGGATGAGATACTGGATGGAAAAATGCCTTGCGGATTTGCCACGTGACACATAGATCACACATTAGCTTCTCATAATCATTAAATCGAACTGAATTAAACTTAAAACCATCACAAAACATCAATTGCACATACCTGGTATAAAACTATGACGAATTTATATAAAATCCTTCAAAACTTCTTCAAAATGGTTAAATACACATATAATACCGATACAAAAAGGATTTAATCATCATCATAAATTAACCAAATCACGAGCCCAACGTTACCCCCACACCTAAGATTTTGCAGGTCCCATTGCAAACAAAAATGAATTGCTCAATATGAGTAGACTTGCAGAGCAGGGGATGGATTAGCTTTAGAAGCTTCTTGCCTTGAAGACTTTGTCTTGGCCCTCTTGCGGTGTTTCAATTGTGCACGAAGGCAATGAAGGAAATGATGATTGCACAACTGAAATATACAAGCTATCTAACTAGCTTAATCCGAGATGTCAAGAGCTTAGTAGCTAGAGTCCACAAGGGTGAAAAAAACCCATGTCGCCGATTCACCCTGCACAAGCCATCGATATAACAATCACCAACTAGCCCACATTTTTAGTGTTGGATGCAGTGCAATACGCAGTGCCAGATGGAGTACCGGATGAGCTACTTGATGGAAAAATGCCTTGCGAATTTTCCCTGTGACACACAGATCATGCATTAGCTTATCATAATCATTAAATCAAACTAAATTAAACTTAAAACCATCACAAAACATATGGAAAAATGCCTTGCGAATTTTCCCTGTGACACACAGATCATGCATTAGCTTATCATAATCATTAAATCAAACTAAATTAAACTTAAAACCATCACAAAACATCAATTGCACATACCTGGTATAAAGCTATGACGAATTGATATCAAATCCTTCAAAACTTCTTCAAAATAGTTAAATACACATATAATGTTGGTACAAAAAGGATTCTATCATCATCATAAAACAACCAAATCATGAGCCCAACAGTATTCACTAAGCTCTACTTATAACTTCAAACCATAGATCATGAACAAGTACATGTGCTCAAATTCAATTATAGTTTTCTCAATATTTTTCATGATGAAGTAGCTTTGTTTGAGAGTACCACAATACACCAAGCCTTTCTCTATGCCCTAGTTTTGGAACAAAAATTAGACAAGAGAACTCAATTCATACTTTTTTGTAACCCTAATCCTAACCCTAACACTCACTCTATCCCTAATACCCCCACTTCCCCAAACCCTCATCCACGACCAATGCATAATTCACCTAGCCCTAACACTCACCCTCAATCTTCTTGTCCTCCATGATGGTGCCACTATCACAATACCCAAACTCATGATGTTGTCAAATTGTGATTTTTATAGAGGCAATCCATGTCCAAAACCTTATATTCTAATGAGAAAACCAATGACTTGTTACCACCCCTTCCTTTCCTGAATCTTCTCCTTCACCAAAAATTCATTAGAGAAAATTTGAGTTATAAAATGGGCCTAAAAACAAAAAAAATTCTATCAATGTCAACTTTAAAAGAACCAGTACGATTTAAGATGATTATGCCAACCATAAGGGTAAACAATTTTGGAGGGAAAGAAAAAAACTACTTTTTCTATCATATTTTCAACTTACCTCATAAGTTTACTCAAATTCAAGTGTAGGCACTCATTGGATGCATAATTAAATTATGCATCCAATGAGTACCCAATTTGCATAATTATGATAGATCCATGATGAGATATATTTGAAATATATGAAAAAATGTGTTTCTTGAAAGAAACACATATTTTTCAAGTATTTAAAAATGTGTTTCTTGAAAGAAACACATATTTTTCATGTATTTCCAATCTATATCACCATGGGTCTATCAAAAGTATGTAGAGTGGGTACTTGTTGGAAGCAGAATATAATTCCACATCCAGCAAGATTTGAAATTTTAGTAAACCTATAAGGAAATAAGCCAAAAATATGATCTAAAAAATAGTTTTCTTAATTCCTCATCCAACCAGTACCTACACTTGAAATTTGAATAAACCTATAAGGAGATAAGTCGAAATATGATAAAAAAAGTAGTTTTCTTTCTTTCCCTATGAAAATTCATAACTCTTATTTTATTATTTTCATTAGGAGGGCCATTTTAGACTTCAAAATTTCTCTAATGGTTTCTCTTACCAACCCTACTAGCACTGACCCTTCCTTACTCTTGATGACAAACACCAATTCTCTATCATCGACAACCCTCATTTTTATTCACAATTTCCAAATAAAGGAGCAATTAGCCACTATGGTCCTTGAAAATGGCATCCAAAAGAACCTCATCTCTTAGACATTCATCAATCACCTACAACTTCCCACTACCCCACACCCCTCACCTTACCAGTTGGGTTGGGTTCAACAATATGACCCTTGTCCTGTCATTAAAAAATGGTTTGCAGTCACTTTTTCCATTAGATCCCTTCCATGACACACTAGACTTTGATGTCTCTCCCCTTTAATTCTCATATTTACTCCTTGATATACCTTATAAACAAAAATACAATGACTTATACTATGTCTACATCAATACTTACCAACTCTTTAAAGGTGGAAAAACTTTTAAACTTACCTCCAATGACATTCCTCTTCCCTACCCCGCTATCTCTCAACAGGTTAGTTTGCACAAGTGCCTCTGTCTTTGTTTTGCCTCACCTACACCACTTGAAAATTTTTATATCATCATTACCCCAACACCACTCTCAGTTGCTTCTTCCACCTTCCACCCACATTCATATCCATAAGCTCTAATAGAAACAATAGTGCATCTCACTTGCATTCTCCCAACTGATTTATTTTTCTCTTAATCCTCTTGTGCCCTCAAGACCTACATCTATGAGATCCATTGTCTAACTACCATATCATATTGAAAACTAGTATATTCTTCTAGTTCAAGGAAATCAATAATAGGAACATACATCAATGACACTTTTTCAAATGCTAGTTGGTTCAAACATTTTATCTCTTAAGGTGTTGGATGCCTCATCTCATAGGTGTATTCTTTTAGTTCTCTAGTCCTTCAAACATTTCACTACTCTTCTTATATCGACATCTTGGTGTTTGGTTGGTAAAAAACCTACGTATATTGGTCTTTCTGGTATGACACCTACATATGGATCCTCTTCTTTCTTTCATAGAGCATTTAGTTTACCTTTTGATATGATATATTTAGGTGCATGTACAATATATTATGCACATAGTTTAGATGACATGTCATATGGATCACATTGGGCATTGTGCATGCCATCATCCTATTCACACAACACAATTATGGGATATCATTCTGCCACTCTAGTGGACAGATCCATTAATGGGATATTACCATTACTTGGAATATTCTCTATAGTTTACTTATTGAGCCCTCACACTCTTCTCCCTTTGACATATTTTCTCCACCTAGATGATATATCATATAGTCTCGTATACAGATGGGTGGAAGGACTCAAATCCTCAACACACCATCTCCAAGTTATACCACACACGATGACTCTCGCACACATATGGATCATGAGAATTTTAGGGATACATACTACACACCTACAATTCAACAACAACAATTATCGTACAACCTACACCTCTAAGATTCTCTATTACACACATGGAACACATCAAATTCTCATTCCAATGTTGGGTTGAGGATGATCACTTGGAGTCACTACATTATTCACTACAACAAATATTCTAATCAACCACCTCCATTCACCATAGAATTTCACATTTTTTCAGCATTGACATATCTAGACACCAACTAGTGGGAATCTAGCTCAACATAGCAACACATTACTTCTATTTTCTTTCATCGCCCTAGCCACTTTCATAAACTAGGAGGCATGGGATCTACATTAGCACTTTCATTTTATTACTTAGAACTTTAGTTTTTACTATCACCAATCATTTGTCTTAAGAAATCACCACAAGACCTCACACCTCTTCTTGTCTTACATTAAATATTTATCATGACATTGTCCTCACATGTGCATGCATGGGAATCTTTCCAAATCACTTCCCTAGTCAAGTCTCATATATCATACACATATCTGATTCAACATTTCTATGATCCTTATTCTTTACACTTGGAGATCATACTAGTTCCACTATAGATATTCATTACTACTCTACATCATCTGCAACTATGGCTTGATCCACCTCTATATGCATCTCCACACTTGGTCTGGAAATTTATATATGATAGTCTTTTTTTATCCTATTGGAGAGTTGCAGAGTTTGGAGGAAAGAGGGGATGCTCTCAATCTAAACCAAGAGAAACTGATATGGTACAAGGATTCCCTCGACTCAATGACCAAGGAATCTAGGAACACTCAACTAGTCATCTTTCCCATCCAGCTCATCCAAATAGCTTGGGGAATGAGGGTCGCTTCTCTCTTGGGGATGTATCCTTCTAGGGGATTATTGAATTTATTAATTACTATATTTTTATGTTAGTTGGATAGTTATTTAGAGAATCTATTTCTATCTTTGAGTTGTGTGCATGTGCATATAATATTGATTTCCCAGTTTTGAGTGACATGTATTGTAACACACCCAACCCTCTAAGTACCCCTTTAAGGGATGGGGTATTAAATTTTCTCTTTTCCTAATCCTCTTTGAATCCCTTTAATTTTGATATCATCATCTCCTTCTCACCAAGAGCTTTCCAACGACTGTAAGTTTGCTCAAAATAGAGCCCTAGATCAAAAGTTATGGCCCTTTGAAGTTTTTGGGCCTTTATTGGCCAAATGCCTCTGTATTGCCACGTGGCTCCATGTCATCGTGCCCATCCGACGGGGCCCTAATGTGTCCTACCTATAGGGCGTGGCGCTAGCATGGCACCTTCCACTTGGCCACTAGACCTTCAACATATCCTTCTTCGACCTTTTTTGTGCTCAATGTGAAGCTCCACAACCTCCCGAGATCTGCTCTCACCAGATAATGACACTTGTCCACTGGGTCATCGGACCGCAGGATCTCGAAATCTCGGATCTTGGGGTCTCAGGACCTTGACTCCTTTTCACTATTTGTATAGCCCAAAATGTTTGATTCACCATGAGTTGGCACTTAGGACACACGACCCTATCCAAAACAAGCCACCTTTTTCTGACACATGGCCCCACCACTATCTCCCACTTGGAATGACACATGACACTTGTACCTCTTTGACATGTGGCACTCATTTTCTCCATGGACCCTTATCTCATTATGTCAAATATGTGTGCCACATGGCACCACTCATGTCATGACACGTGGACCTTCCACATGGGCTGGCATGGATGTACATGTCATCACAGTGCCCAAGGTTTTCCCACGAGGGCATTGACACTTATCCACCTCCTATTCATTGAATGACATCATCCAATGTCATCTCAGATCTATCAGGCATCGTTCATTGACCCTCTTTGTAAGGCCTATTTCCCAAAATCCCCCCAATGGACCGAGATCCAAAATACAGCTGGCATCCTAAGGCATGTGGCCCTATATAGTCATGCCACTTGGCATGACACATGGAATCCGTACCACTCGACACATGGCACTCTTTTTCCACTTGGACCTTTGTCCAAATATGCCAAAATGAATTGACACATGGCACCACCATTGTGTGACACATGGCCCTCCCATGTCACAATACGAGGACCATTCATTGGGTGACACTTCGCCACCAGGCATCAGATGGCGGGACTTTCCTGACATAGTATAACTACGAAACACCTTCGGTGCCCAGGATTTATGAAATGATTAACTAAGTTAATACCAGTGATTACGGGGTACTTAATTAAGTTAATCCCCAGGATTACGAATCCTGGCCTTTACCAAAAGATCTACGGTGGAGATCTATCACTCATGCGGAATCCAGGAAGGACACATGTCGCAACTAGACGACTATAGATGTCGGGACCATGGATATTTCCAATCTCTTGTATGCTAAAACTCCCCGTAGTTCGGGGTCTAATTGAATTTTCTCCACCAATATCTACGGTGGAGATCAGTCCACTCCCAAATCTAATGGCTCAGATTTATGGGGCTCACCACAGTGCCTATGCTTGACAAAGGTCCCACACTCCACTCATCTGCAACTCGATATTTACAAGTGTCACTTCCACGACACCATGGCTGCTAAGTTGGAACAGTATGTCATACATGAAGTCACTTTCTTTCTCTCTCTCATGTTTATGCAACCAGACATGGAACTAGAGGATGGAACCCTGGTCCCCGAATATCGGGTATCGAGACTTCCAAAGGGATTTATACATAGAAATGTTCCCATGTCCAGTGCCTTGGGACACAAAACTCCCTTTTGAGATTTACCTATTAGATCGATGGCTGAAATTTCTCGGACCGCAGATCTGATGATCGTGGTTTAAGGCACTCGTTCAAATGCTTGAGCTTGACATGGATCCATTCTCGAGCCTTTGACAAATCAACCTCCACCACATAGCAACCTTGGCCACACTATCTTCCTACATGGCATCCTTGTTACACATGATGACAACTCCCATCAAGGCTTGTATAGGTATAATAAAGGTAGGGAACCAAGGGGCTAGAACCATGTTACCCAGATATCGACATATCATGACTTCTTAACATAACTCTGTAGGTGAAATCATCGATATCACGAGATTACATGAGATTCCTCATGGTAGATATCAATGGTGGAGGTTATCTCCACCTTCATATCCAACGAATGTTAAGTTTCACAAATTCAAGTAAGGAAATTCAAAGGTTTAAGGACTGCTCTCGAGTTGTAATACTCTCGTAGCTCTTCTTTGGATTTGCCTGTAGGAATCTCAGCAAGCAGAGGATTAATTTGGAACTTGTTTGTCCCACAATTCTTTCCAAACTCACTCTACCAGTGTTTTACACAACCTCCTTCGGCTCTTTAATCCTTTAACAAAGGTTGTGAGCTTGGTAATTCTTCCTTTCCCATAACGAGGAGATTTTTGGGTTTCATGACCTTCTCTAGCCTCTCATGCACATCATTATAGTTAAATAAACTATCTTACCAGGGAATATTACAATACCATATTTATATCTCAGAAATCATAAATACCCACCAACAATTTCATTAAGGGTACTAGCATTCCAATTTTCATACTTCACAACATATTAAACTTACAAACAATACCAGGGATTTATTCCAACTACACTGGGATAGTTATCCCTGAATGAGGATCATAGGATACAACCATTCATACATACAAATACATGTATCTAGTCAGACATTATAGTTCAATTACAAAGAGTATAAGAAATACTTATTTGTTTTCATAATTGAAGTCAACCAAATGACTATGGGTGTTCCCCTTTCCACCCAACCGTAGGCTTTGCATGCTTAGTCACTTTGGCAGCAGACCACCCCCGTGCCAAGACATGATACCACCAGGAAATATCTTGGCGTTGAATCATAAAATCAATAAATAGATGAGGGAGGTTACTCTCCTCCACTTCCCTGGAAACAACAAAAGTATCCTCTTCTTCCTAATAAACTCGGGACCTCCACAGAATTTATTAGATGCCTTCCCAGCTGGATCTCTCTCCAACCAACATCAAGCCTGTAACCCTCTTATGTTCTATTCAAGGACTCATGGGGTATTATTTGTTCCATCCTGATCACTCTTCTTCACACACATATGGGTGCGGTCTTCCTCCGACCCCAAGAACTCCGAGTTCTTTCTTCTCTTCCCCTTGTGTTCTTCTCTTACACGCATCGCTTAGGAAGGTTCTTGAATGTCCTTATATTTCCTCTATCAAAATGTAGCTCGTGGGTTAATCATGGGGACCCATGGTGATCTTTCATGTTATCCTCTAGCTGACAACTTCATGTCCCTTTTGAAATCCCTCCATACTTCCATTCATTGGGGTGGGTTGGTTCTTCAACTACCAACCTCCCTCATTAAATTATTTGCCTTGAAATTGGGGCTAAGAGAAATAATATGAACATTTACAAATTAATTTTTCATAAAGGAGGCTTGGGTTGTCTTGTCATGGTATAATGAACCCCCTCCCCCTATAGGATTCCTCACTTTTTCCTCTAGTGGTATCATGGATAGTACTTTTAAGGCATTACCCCACAGTCAGTTGGTTGGCATTTTAAATAAAACAATAATACATTTAAAATGTTTTTATGCCATTGCATGGCAACCATAATTCATGGTTAATTACACATAATCTGTGTTGTTTCTCAGTAACACCTGTCATGCCTTTTTCTTTTAGTTGTCTCAACAATGTTGTTCCTATTCTTAGTTTGGTCCCTTCCCAAACTATGGGCATTTAGAACATGCCTACAACAATTTCAAACAACAAGCATGTTAACTCACAATTTCATGCATAAACATTTTATTGTTGTTCATCACTCAAGAGGAAGAATGTACATATCAACACAATACGTATCTTTGCATTTCATGGATCTACATCCACATGGATTTCATATTTGCTCATCTCATTGTTTTCCCCTTGACATACCCATTGTGTGCATAATCCTAATCGATACTATACAAGAGTCATCGAAGTCTCCTCTTTCTTGCGGTCACTCACCCTCAAAGCCCAGGCTCAAGCATCCCCTTCTCTTCTATACAGTCCCTCAGGCGATCCATCTTTCCTTGTCAAGGATTTTTCGCACAAGAAGAGTTTCAAAGACTTAATCGAGTCTTATAGCCAAGGCATCCCTATGAATTTCTTTACTGAGGTGTCTCTCTAGTCTGTGTTACCTCAACATTATATTCTTTTATGGCGATCATGGATTATCACAGGGTTCTCATGTCGCAACAACAACCCTTTTCCACGCTTTCCAATATTGACAACCATCATTTGTCCCTCGAGTATGGATCTGTTATCTCACTTGTATCACGTGCATAGAGTATCCATGAGACACAATCATCAATTTCAATCAAATTTATTTCAAATATGTTACCCACAGATTTCTAATTTTCACATCCCCATTTTTAGATATGTTCTATACAGGAACCAGATTCCACAAGTATGAGATTTCCCTTCTCATAAGAGTTTGGATATTTTGTAAACAACATGAATTGGTATTCCTTATGGAATTACAACACTTCCATATCCAAGACCCTTCTTCTTGCAATTTCAACTTCAATCAGCCAAACGAATTGTTAGTTTCCCATGCACATATATTTTTCATTGCACCTTTACAATGGCATCACAAGCAATTCTTAAATTGTGTGTACTAACATTCACACAACTTTTATATATTCAATGATATAAAGAAAAAATAAATATTCTTCCTTACACATGCATCATTTCAACATACCAAACCTTTCCAAATGCAATTCAACATTAAGTTAATTTAATCAATGTTTCAATGCCCATGACCACATTCACACACAACACACCCTTGCATTGATTTTCAGATTACCACATTTCATATTAGGAACTCCTTCCATGGTGTGTTGGGTCTTAGCCAACCTCTCACCAAATGGATTCTCTATCCACATTTATCATTAGAGCAGGATCGATCCTCCTGCTTTGAGTTGATCATAGCTTCAAATCAACACACATGAAACTAAAAGTTTCACATGAATGAATTCAAGTATTATTTCTTCATTGGTAACCAGGGTGCCAACATTTAAGGCCACCCAATTTCTCTCTTTACCATTCTTTAACTCTGGTAGAGTATTGGAAGATCCTTCTTCTATAGCGGACAGTCCTATACCTTCCCACTCATGAAAACATGCATTTCCTCAATGAATTAATCAATGTGTTGTTTATGAGTACTCTTGTTCCCAATCATCCCTGATTGGTCAATGCATTCATGACACATTAGTTCATGAATTTTCTTGCAAGGATCTCAATCATCCTTGACTGTTAGAGGTTCCTCCCTCTGTCCTTTAGGTCTCTCTTTCCTGAATCATACCCTGCTTGGGTATCAATGGCATACAATAGCCATTCAAAATTGCATGCATATCATCAATTAATAAAAACATTTCAGACATAATTCTTACCCAGTCCCTTTTAAATTCTCATGTCACATGGGCATGCAGTTTTTATACTTGTTTTGGATGCCAACACCCTTTTCTAATTTTTACCTCATCAATGGTGCTTCATGGGAACTCTCATGATCCCTTTCATCGTTATCTTTTATCAACAACCTTCTTGCATTTAACCCCTACTTGAGGTTGTCCACCATTGGTAGTTTTCCTTCCTCGACAACTCCAATCATTTCCTACACATGACATGCATCATCACATTCACATTTTACATCAACAATCATGTAAATTAAAAATTCATGTACCACATGATGGGTGTTATATATGCACTAAAAAGACACTAAACTACCTTCAATTAAATTGTCAACCTGGGGTAAGTAAACTTAGAGTTGTAGCAAAA
>CBVK0100247408.1:0-11575 GCA_900067695.1 Picea abies | reverse complement strand
TCATGACCTTTCATCTATGGTGTTCTTCCAATAGCATTATGGATGATTCCGTCAGATTGCGATTATTTCAACGCACACTCACTGGCCCATTGGCCAAATGCTATGTCGAAGAAAAATCAGGGTCCCACGCGACCTTTGAGTCATTGGCCAAAGCATTCTTGACCTTCTTCCAATTACCCATCTGCCATGACAATGGTCTAGAACTACTATCTAACTTCAAACAAACCTCATCCACACACATCGCTGACCACATTCATGAGTGGCGTAGGCGACGTAGTTTGTGTAAAGCAGAAACCACCAAGCAACAGTGCCTCGACTGGTTTCTTAGATCACTTGTCTCTCTCCTTGGAAAGGATGTCGCTTCCACCTTCCCTCAATCTAAAGAGGAAGCCATCAGTAAGGCCCAACAGTATGACCTCATTTATGCACAGTCAGGGTACTTATACACGGTACTTCCTGATCTTCCAAAAACTGTACCATTTGGCCAAGACAAACCAGGGATGTCTCACTCAGCAGACGGACTCATAGGTGCCACCACACACCATGGCCCACAACCCCAACCACCACCGATGTATGGAACACCTCAATACCCACCGGCATATGGGGGAACTCCTTATTACCCCACACCCCCTTATCAACAACCATACCCTGTTGCTATGCCTCCACCCATCAGTGGACCACCACCAGCACCTCCCATACATCCACCTATTCCCACAAACAGTGGCACTCCCTCAACATTAGCTTATAGTACTAGTGAAAGTGCTACGCCTTCCTATGTACCTTATGGATCGATACCACCACAAAATCCATACTTCCCTTTTCCTGGTCCTCCACAACCCATGGCTCCCCCACATCCACATGCGGGGGTAAATTTTGTTCAACCTTCTACTGCTCAACAATACCAAAATTTTGAACAGTTGAATACAGCCAACCCAACTCATCCATCAAACAATGCCAAGAAGAAAGGATGGAACAGGAATAACAACAATCATGGTCAAGGCGGGAATCAACCCCCCCAGCACCAACCACCTGGGGGCAACCAGAACCAAGGGAACCAAAACCCCCAAGGGGGAAATAATAACAAACGCCAAGGGTGAAATAATGTTAAAACCATCTTCCCTTGTGCTCTTTGTGGTGAGTTCGGTCATTACACTCACCATTTCCCCCAGATCGTTGATTTCAAATGGTTGAAAGACTCGAGTAGTCTTCCCCATTCTCCTGCACAAACTGCCCCTCAACAGGCACCAAAACAATATGTGAAACAACCCCCTCCCGCCGTGCTACAAAATCCTATTCCACATCAAGGTGTGATAAACACCCAACAAGATGCACAACATCCCACACCTCAGGTGGGACAATACCACAACCCTAACAATCCAGCAGAGCGTACAATTCTCCTCACCAGTGAGGAAGAAATCCTTCTGCAAACCCGTAATCGTCAGTATCATACACCCACTGAGTCTATTCCCATCTCTCCAGAGACAAATCCTACACCAATGGGACCTCCGTTGGTGATCCCTCGCCCTTCCGTCAAACCACCACTATGCATCCCTCGCATCCCCTTGCGCAGGAATGTCCACAACCCACAGGCTAGGGAAGCTCATAACTATAGTTTGGTAGATGACTTAGCGCAATCCCCGACTTCCATGTCAGTCTTGGAAGTCCTCCAGACTTGTCCTACGTAGCGGAAATCACTACTTTCCACCTTGGGGGCAGTCAACCTTGCAGATACTTGACTCATCACCTTTGATCTTGACAGCGGGAAACCTCGTCTTCCTGCCTTGATCACTTTTCAAATAACAGTAAAAATATGGAACATCACAGTTCATCGATGTATCATCGATGAAGGTGCATCTACATGCATTATGTCCAAAACAGTATGGCAGAAACTTGGTTCCCCAGAACTCATACCCTCTGCCATCACATTACGAGCTTATGACGGACGACCATCCTCTCCTGAAGGGCTCTTCCAAAATGTCCCCATTGAACTCGGGGGCAAGACTATTCTCATTGATATCGAAGTTATCAACGCCCCGCTCGATTATAATATCCTGTTTGGTCGTAGCTACATGTACGCTATGAAGGCAGTGGCATCTTCCGTCTTTCAGACAATGATGTTCCCCCACAATGGGAAGATCGTGAACATCGACCAAGTCTCACATTATGAGCCTAACCCCTCTGCCAACCTCGATAACATTCTTCCTCTCATCCACACCAACCAAGACGCCTACCCACTCGTCGAGATGGGTCCTGGGATTTTCAAAGATCCATCCTTGTTAGGTACATACCACGGAGCACCACCACTCCTTCATCCTACAAATCAGGTATGCGTCGTATCATCTAACAAAACTCACACGGAGGATGCTCTTCCTCCTCAGGAGGCTTCCATCATCCACATCCCCATCAACAGTCTATGAATCCACATCCCCTCAAGGGAATAATCCCGTCTGGGAGAGATTCCCCCAACCCCTCACCCAAATTCCCTTCTTTTACCCTCCACCAGGTATCAAATCTTTTCAGGTAGCCACAATGCTCACACTACCAAATATGGTGTTAGCAATCCCAGTTTGGTATTTACACCCACCAGAGATGGTCACTCGACCACAGGAAGGACTTCCCATGACCGTTCCCATCCTTACCCCCACTACCCCCCCACTCACTAACCCACCCGCTACAGCTAGGGGCAGGAGAAAGAAGAAAGAGCCCACCGCTCCACTTCCTCCACGCATCCCACCACCTTGTGCACTTTGTGAGAAAGAGGGCCACCAAACCAACAATTTCCCATCACTACCTGACTTAAGGAATTTGATTCCCCCCAATCACACTCCCACAACACCCGTCGCTACTGTTAGTCCCACCACTACCACCAACCCTTCCAGTAGTAAAGGGTTGAGGACCAAATACGCTTGTGCTATATGTTCAGAGTATGGCCATTACACTCATCATTGCCCAGCACTTCCACGCTTTCGGCAGACGTTAGCGGTTGTACGCCAGAACTTCCAGAACAACCCACGCCCTGCTACGTCCTCTTCAACAAATATCATTGACATCCACTATGTCACCACTTCAGTCAATGAACGTATGAGATGCCCTTTCTCTCTCTGCGATTCATTAGCTCATTTTTCATACTAGTGTCCTATGATCCTTGAATACAGGCAACGTCAATTGGCCCTACTTCATCGACCCGCAGAGGTGATAATTGACATTACCTCATCACTAGAGGATCTTCATGTCATTTCTCCCGAACCCAAGGCACTCCCAACACCTCCATGGTTCTTAAATGATGTCTCTGAGGATTTACCCTGCAACCCCCCCAACTCTCCTGCTTATTCCCCTACGGAGACTCTCCACCCAACCACCACGGGTACCCCTCAGTACTTCAATATATGGTTTATGTCGAGTGAACCCTCCCCATCTCCTAGTACCATTCCCCCTGCTTCTTCATCAGGGGGCAATCACACTGGCACCGAGATCACTCCTCACGACCCCTTGTATTCCTGGTGTTTCCAATGCGACGAGGAAATACTCGAAGAGCTAAACCACCCAGACTCACCCTGGGATGCACTACATCACCGTGCCCTCTTCTCTCCACAGGAAACCCCCATGCCTCCTAACCAAAACCCCATTTACACAATCGAAACCAAAGATTTTATCCCATCCAGGCCTATCGATTGGTTCAACAATCCCATTCCTGCCCCTGATGCGCTTGAAGAAGGCAACATGGCCAACATTTCCCCCACCATCAAAATCGACATTTCCATTAAAAATGGAATCATCGAAGAAATCACCATTGGAGCTGCTTGCACTCCTCAGGAAATCACCGCATATAAATCCCTCTTCCAGGAATACAGGGATATTTTCGCCTAGTCATACACGGAAATGCCTGGCCTCGATCCCTCTATTGCCGAACATCGCATCGACACCTGGCCCGACATCACACCAGTTCGCCAGAAACAACGACCGCTACACCCAGCCAAAGCTGCGGCTATCAAAGCCGAAATTGACAAATTAAGCGCTGCCGGGTTTATTTACCCCATCGCTTATAGTTCATTGGTTTCCAACCCTGTACCCGTTGACAAAAAATAGGGCACTATCCATGTTTGTACAGACTTTCGCGATCTCAATAACGCATGTCCCAAAGACAACTTTCCAACGCCTTTCATCGATAAAATTATCGACGACTGCATCGACCACGAGGCTCTCTCCTTTATGGATGGATTCTTAGGTTATAACCAAATTCAAATCCACCCAGTCGATCAGTATAAAACCGCATTCATTACCCCGTGGGGTACTTTTTCATACCGTGTCATGCCTTTCGGCTTAAAAAATGCCGGCGCAACTTTCCAGTGGGCGATGACATACATCTTCCACGATCTGGCTAAAATCATCCTTGCCTACTTGCACGACCTCATAGCTCGATCCAAGAAACGCACCCAACATCTCAATGATTTACGAATCATCTTTCAACGGTGTCATCAGTACAACATCCGCTTGAATCCTCTCAAGTGTGTGTTTTTTGTCACCGCAGGGCACCTCCTTGGTTTTATTGTTTCCCAAAGTGGTATTACCGTGGACCCCCTCAAAGTCCAAGCTATCACCAAAATTCCACCTCCCCAGAATATACGACAACTTCAGAGTCTACAGGGCAAAGTTAAATTTCTCAGAAGCTTTGTTCCTGATTACGCCATACGCGCACACGGTTTCCTTCGCTTACTACGTCACAACATCCCATTTCACTGGGACGACCATGCCCAACAGTCATTTGACGATCTTAAAGCAGCGCTTTCAAATGCACCTTTAATTAGTGCACCTGACTATAATCGCGACTACATCCTCTACGTATCAGCATCAGCTGTATCAGTAGTCGGCGTCCTCGTCCAGCTCGGAGATGAAAATCATGAACATGTCATTTACTACATTATTAAGAACCTCTCAAGACCACCCTTGAAGTATAAACACGAAGAGAAACTTGCTCTTGCAATTGTCCTCGCAGTCCAGAAACTGTGCCATTACATTCTGCTTTGCACCACAAAGGTCAATGCAATACTTGCTCAGCCGTCGACAAGTTAACGACAAATTCGCTCGATGGATCGTTATCCTTCGGGAGTACGACCTCGAGTGCTCAACACCTAAGAGTAAGAAAGCCCTCGTTCTCGCTGAACTTGTCACGGCCCTCCCCTCTGACACCACCAGCGCCCTCGTCAATACCGACTTTCTTGATGAACATCTCTTTTACATCACTTCGGATGATCCTTGGTATGGCGACCTTCTCGTCTACCTACGAACTCAAAATTTCGGTAACCACCTTTCACGAGATGATCGTCGACGTATTCGCCACCAAGCCCCCCGCTATCTCCTCATCAGAGACATCCTATACCGACGAGGTGTCGACACTATTCTTCGTCGATGCCTGACTATTGACGAGGCCAACAGAGTCTTAAACGACTGCCACAGCGGTACATGTGGGGGCCATCTTTCGAGTATATCCACGACTCAAAAGATTATCTGAGCCAGTTACTTTTGGCCTACCTTGTTTCATGATTTCATTCATGCCGTGAAACGATGTGAGCAATGTCAGCTCTACGCCAACAAAGCCCGGGCTCCCCTCGCTCTTCTCCACCCTGTTATTATAGCCGACCCTTTTTGCAAATGGGCCATCGACTTTATGATTTGCAATCCACCCTCCAGCAATGGTCACAAATACATTGTTGTCACCATTGATTACTTCACCAAATGGGCCGAAGCTATGCCCACTTTCAACAATACCGCTGACACTGCAACACATTTTTTCTTTAATCACGTCATATCCCATTTTGGAGTACCACTCCAACTCGTTTCCAATCATGGGAAACACTTCGATAATGAGATCTTCGTCGAACTATCATCTCGGTTAGGCTTCTCTCACGAGTTTGCCTCACCCTATTACCCTCAGTCAAATGGACAGGTCGAGGCAGTGAACAAAGTCCTCAAGACCATGTTACAGCGCACAGTTAATAAACATAAAACCAATTGGCATCATATGTTATTTTCTGTGCTATGGGATTATCGAACGGCTGTGAAGACCGCTAATGGTTTCACACCATTCCATTTAGTCCATGGGGTTGAGGCAAGTCTTCCCATCGAGTGCGAAATTCTCACTTTACGCACCACAATTGAGCTATTACCTGACACTGCTCCAATGGAGCAGCGCTTGCTGAACTTGCAGTCTCTGGATGAAGATCATCGATCTTCCTTACAGAACAACGAGCCAGCTAAAAAATGATCCAAAGCTACCTTTGACCGCCATGTCAACCTTCGATCATTCCGCGAAGGTGACCTCGTCCTAGCTTATGATATCGCTCATGATACTTTTGGCCACGGCAAATTCGAATCACTTTGGCATGGCCCTTACATCATCCAACATTGCCTCACCAAAGGCGCATACATCTTGGCCTCTCCTGAAGGCCTCTCTCTCAAGGAACCCGTCAATGGGTTGTATCTCAAGAAATTTTATGCTTAAACGTAGTCATTCTACTTTAGGTTATTTCTTTTTCTAGCATTTTTAATCTTTTTTTTCCTTCCCTCTCGTCTAAACTATCCTTTTTTCTATTGACAAATGCTTCCTCCACCAACCTACCACATTGGCTACAACGATGGCGCCAGCCGTTGGACACAAAATCTCGCTTCGGTTGCTTGGGCTCTCTACACCCCCTCACATGAAATGCTACATTCAAGCAGCATATATTTGGGGCCAGCAACCAACAACCAAGCTGAATACACTGCTGTCATTGGCCTCTTGGCCGACGCCCAGCATCATCATATTCGTCACCTTAGCATCTTCCTCGACTCTCAACTAGTCGTTCTCCAGCTCAACAATGTATACCGTGTACGCGATCCATGCCTCTTTCGCAAATACCTATAGGTTAGGCTTTTATCTCGACATTTTGATTCCATTACATTTACACATATTCCATGACAATTAAATCAAACAACAGATCAAATAGCTAACATGGTGTTAGATTGGCATATATCACATCAAGCTACACATACATAAACATCTCACAAATCCTGTCATAGAATATATATAGAATAGACATCATCAAAAACATCAGCAAAAACATGTAGACAACATCAGGATCTCAAAAATATGTATACTCATATATATATAAAGGCCCATTAGGCCATCCGAATGTTTACATACAAAAATACATGTATCCACAAGCCAATGTAGCACCTCGGTACAAAAACGGGCTCACCAGCCTATAAACAACAAAAAGATATACATCATGCACCACTCATGGTGCCTCTATCATGCCACCACCTGCCCCTCCCTCAGGCAGTTGTGGCCCACCCCCACCTGCCCTAGGTGGTGGTGGACCCCCCACAAGACCCTCCTGCCCCGGCAGCAGGCATCCACTCGTCATCGCAGCAAGCACTGCTGCTCGCCGCACTATAGCTCGTCATGGTGACGGTACCCCTACACACTGCTCCAGGAAACTCTCATCCTGGATGCGCGTCCACATGCCCTCAGGCACGTCCTGTAAGACCGTCTCCAGACGACGGCGTATGTCATCATAATCCACTCCGGCCGTCGCTGGAGGGGCGTGTGATGGACCCGCACCAGGGTCATTGAACCGGTGCCTCCTCACTGCTCTCTCGGGCTCAACTAGTCACCCCGCGACATCCTCCCGCCGACGTCTCTCTCCCTGCGACCGTCTCTCTAGCTCTCGACGAGCCAACGCTCTCTGCATCTCCACCTTGCGCCCGCGAGGTGCCACATCTGCACATGCAAAAGACAACAACAAAAGATAGTATCAACATCTATATCATATACATATGGACTGATATCTCACAAAACAACATACACCAAAACATGCACAATACTAAACATACCTCGATGGTCAAAAACCTCCCCTGGAGGCAGCACCATGTCCGGGTCACCCCGGAAGTCCACCCTAGCATAGGGGTACCGAAGTACTACTTGTGGCATCTGCCGCCATATCCATGCCGCCTCTGCTGAAAAGAAGTGGCCACCTTTACCACCGTCGTGACGAAGCAAAACTGTCGACCACCACCGCAACCGTGGCTCACGCGCCCCCGACATCTCCAGTAAAACCCTCGGGCGCAACATCGGCACCCTCTCCAAAAACCAGGCCACTAGGATGGACCCAAAAGAAAACTCTCCTCCATCAGTGGACCGACAGTGGTCCAACTATGCCACCATCCTAGCATGAAGCATCAACCCCCAAGCGAATCGCTCGCCGGCCAACACTCTCTCCAGCACCAACAGTTGGCCACCACTAATCCGCTGGGTCGCAAGTGACCCATATATCCGAACGATCAGCGCCGCTATACAGCGATGTGCCAGGGAGTCTATCACACTGATACTCACCACAGTCCCAGACATAAGGTCCCGACTGGAGCAGTATCTCTGGCCAACCTCGGCAAGTACAATAGTCCTCGGCAGCACTGGCTCCGCCGGTAGAGGCGTTCCCTGAAAAGGGAGCCCAGTCAAGAAATAAATATCCTCCATCGCAGTGATGGGGATATGCTCTCCTCGTACGAGGAAGCAGTGCAGCTCCGGACTCCACATCTGGATCAGGAACTGCAACAGATACTCCTGTGTCCGTATCAACGGGCACTCAAAGAACTTTAGCAACCCACAGGTCGCCAAAGTCACACGTACATCGAGGTCCTCAATGGCCACGACGTCTCGCAGCTGGGCCCAGTCTCGCTCTCACCACCGCACTAGCATCATCACCACTGTCCACCTGCAGACAACACAGAGTCCTATATCAGCTCAAGCAACTATCAACAGCATAAAAAAGACTCATTTTTTACCCTTCAAACCTTGCCTCCTAGGCGTGGTTTTTGTTACCCACAGGCGCACACACATGCGCGCCTGCTCATTACACAGGCACGCATCTATGCACACCTGTACACTACATAGGTGCGCATCAGTGCGCACCTATTTTCTTCACAGGTGCGCCCTTCCGCGCGCCTATTCACCATACAGACGCGCACTAATGCGCGCCTGTCAAACCCATAGGCACGCACAAATGCGCGCCTGTTCAACTCACAGGCGCGCTCTTGGGTGCGCCTTAAATTCTCTCTCGTGCACACACATGCACGTATATTCAGTGTACAGGCACGCATGTATGCACGCCTATCACTGAGTCACCCATGCATGTGGGGCCCACACCCCCTAAATACCCCTATACGGCCCTCCGTACAAACCCTGCCCAAAAATTGAAAACCTATTTCTATGCAGGATGATCAGACCACTAACCTGATACTCGCAGATCGTCAATTGGATGCCTCGTCCTCCCCGAATCACCAACTCTCCTCTGAAAATTGCTCGTCCAGTCACTATTGCAGCAGGTACAAATGGGGTGGAAATATGGGCCCTACAACTATATATAGGCCTTTTTCCAAACTTCCACTCACCATTCTGGGAGCCCAAGGTCTCCGTTTTTCAAACCGTCTTTAGCCACGGGATCAGCATCCCGTCACCTACATCACAGCAGTCCCTGGGTCACTTTTCATCATGAGCCTCCGGGGCACCTTTTTTTCATATCATGGTCAGGTACGCACGCGCATAGTCACATTTATCAAATACATGCTCATATCTTAGATTCTCTTCAGATATTGTTCACTTTGGGTATTTGGTTGTTATGTGTGCAGGTACTTGCTCATCATCCATTGACATAACCCCTTCAGGTATATACTCAGCACTGGCATGTAGTCTCTCCCGCTGTATTGCATTTACATTTCCAGTCACACCCGCTGATATTGGCCTTTAGGATCCTCATTCCCGGCTCTGCAGTACCCACACCTCCATTTGCCTCTTCGGTACTGTTACCTGGTAGCATTCTTACCCACATGAGTTGTCCCATTCATAGCACCTTTTGCCACTTTTTTGACACTCATGCTTTTTTTCATTACCCTTTAGGGATGGGAGTCCCGATAGTCTTTCATCATGTCGTGAATCAGCCACATACTCCTTCTCCTCATTTTGCTAGCTTTCCCACACGGACTCCCAGATTATCTCTTTACGGTTCTATTTTTTACCTGCACCTCCACAGGATCATGAACCCTTCATTTCATCCACGATCAGTTTGCCCATCTGCGAACCTACCTTCATTTCACCTACCTCATACAGAAACTCACCAATGGGGCCCCCACCCTTCATCAGTCTTCCAAGCATAGTATGCCCTATGTGGGCCACCCATATCACACTGGGGCACCCATTTCTGTATTTGTACATTTCTCCCCAATTATTCGTTATTTATTGTACAAACGCCTTTATTTCCAGTCATTACATTTTCTTTTTGTCGTCACCATTGGTGACTTGCTTCCTTTTGGCCACACGCAACCCATGTCACCCTTGGTTGGAGCATTACTTATCATCTACCATTGCCGGCATCATCCATATCTTCAGAGTACTCTGCAGGTCACTTACCTCTACCCTCTGAATTTGTTCACCTTGTCTCACCTCTGGCACAATTTATCACCGGTCTTGTCATCCCCCTGACACTCGACCTTGTTACACGGTTGCGGCCACTCTTTATCTCATACATCCTCCAACCAAGGGCAGTCTTGAGTCTTCCCACTTCTTGACTTTGTCCATGTACCTCTGCCACTTCCTCCCCTCAGTAGATTCCATGAAGCCCTTTGCTTCTGGGAGTCACATTCCCCTTTTGTCGACATCAACACAATTTTCCAGAAGGGCGATAGTATCTTGATTCTCATTCTCCATTCAATGAGAGATCTCGGACGGCACAGGGTGAAACACCATTACTCCCTGTTGTCATTGGCCCCCATAACATTCGACGCCAACACTTTCTCATGTTATGGTGGGTCTTACTTTGCGACTATCGCAGTTATTTTTATCATTTTTCGAAGACCTCTGAACTTGGTAGGGCCATCAATGCCTGCATCATCGCCGATACTTATTGCTGCGATCATTGCCTATTATTCAGAGTATGTTCCTTTGCGAAATTGTCTTCTTCCTTTGTCATCACCGCCCCCGAGGGCGCTGCAGTTGTCTACACCAACACTTCAGTCATCTTTTTTCAGAGTTACATAACACGAGCATGGGGCATGCCTGCCTCGTTTGTACACAGTTTTTTATTTTACACACCTCATAGAAGGTCGGGTCCTATCGGTTCCTTTTTTTCTCCAACGGATCACTCTAAACGATCCCACTATTTCTCTATCTTACAAAAACATTCTCAGTAGAAGAAACATTGATGGATTTCAGCTATACGTATGCTCCTAACATTATCCGTCAGGGGGCATCTGTTATCACTAAAATTTCATCCGCACATGGCGACAAGAACTCAGCATCGTCAAACAGTAATGAAGTCATTCATGGCCCTGCAGCATTCAAAAAGGCCAAAAACTATACAAAGTATTGCAAAATTAAAGAGCGCTTTACAGGAGTTGGGTGCACATGCATGTGCGTGGAACAGGAACGTATAATGCGCGCATACGCGCACGATGCACAGTTTTTAGTGCAAAAAGCCATGCACCTTCTAAACGGCGCATTTATGAATGTGGTCGGCCTCCCAACCACTTCTGGTTCAGCTCCCAA
>CBVK0100247407.1:0-14203 GCA_900067695.1 Picea abies | reverse complement strand
CACTCTTGCATTGATTTCAAGTTTGTCACACTTTATGACAGGTTCTTGGTCATGGTGTGTTGGAATTTAACCAACCTCTTCACCACATGGCTTATTCATTTTCTTTCATTCTTACTGCAGGACCATATTGCCTGCTATAGGCTGATCACGAACCCCAAATCAGTACACATGAACTCAAAAGTTTCACATGAATTTTAGGCATTCTTCCTCCATTAATAACTAGGGTTCCAACACTCATGGCCACCCAAATTTGTTTTCCTTCAGCGCTTACATAATGTAAGTAAAACATTGGAAGGTCCTCCTCCCTCAATAGGAAATCCATTGTCTATCCTTTATGCAAAAATGCATTTCCTTGAAGCAATTACATGTAATGTGCCAACTAGGAACACCTTTATTCCCATAGAACCAGTCCCCGTGACCAAAGTCTAATGCAGAGTGCTAAACTCTACCTTTCTTGACTGGCCCGAATGGACTCTGTTTTATCTCCACATGATCGAGAGCTGTGACCTCAACTCTATTTGTTTTTGTGCTATCCTTTTTAGTGCCCGTGTCCAAGTGTTATGATCCTAGCTACACCCCTTTCCTGCAAATCGATGGTGTAGATCCATCTTTCCCTAGATCTAATGATTGCAAGGGATTGAAGAACCTCAAACAACTTGCGGTTTAATTTTCCTTTCGATCCCCGTAATGAATACAGGTCATCCGATCTACGATCAGACCCCCAAACTCAAAACAAAAATATATTGAGTTTAATTTATGGGTACAGGTCCTGACATTAATCCACGTACATAATCCTTCCCCACAATGAATACGGGTCGTAGATATTATCCCTAGATTGATTCTAAACCACACGATTCCAATTACAACAATCTTGGCATAGAAGTATTTGACTGAGAATCTAGACTGAGAGAAGAGCCTTGATTTGCCAAATTCAACCACAAAACCTAATCACGGTACAAGTTTATGTGGCATTAGCGCGTGGGTTCCTTGCAGGTCCTCCCATCGATCGTTCACAGATCAATGGTTCATAGTGATTGCGGAATCCCCAATGTGTTCACTCTTTATCAGAGAGTTTAATCTCTATAATCTGAAAAGTGCTCGCCCAACTCCTTAATTGTGGTCATTGATCATCCACCCCGACGAGATCAATGGTGTTGGTTGATTGCAGGCTGTGAACTAGTGCGACCGTTAATTCTGCCTTCACGCTCTGAAATCAATATGAGTCGTTCGATCTACGATTGGACCCCAAAATCAAAACAAAACTACATTGAATTTAAATTACGGGCACAGGCTCCACTGTTAACCTATGTGCCCATTCAATCTCCACAATGAATATGGGTCGTCGATCTTATTAAACGACTGGCGTTTGATTTGTTAACTCCAATGGATCTTGAAATTAATTTAACGACTGAGATCAGTTTTCTTCCAATAAATGTCTTGTGTTCACTTCCTCTGTCAGGCTCTTGATTAACCTGATTCGATCAGGGTTTTCTTTCATGATCCTCATGATCTCGATCTGTAGTTGTTTGAAGGGATTTCTATGATCTCCTAGTAAAGGTTTTTTAACTTTTGAGTCAACGAAGATCATTTGGTTCAAATGTTGCTACATCATACAATCAATATTCACTGTCAGAGGTTCACACCTCCAACATTCGGGTTCTCCTTCCCGAATCATACTCTACTTGGGTATCCATGGCATACAACTGTTCTTGGCTGCTATCACCCTCTTTTTGATTTTCACCTCATCAGCAGTGCTTTAGCAGGATTCTCACAGTCATGTCATTAATGTTTCGACCACAACCTTCCCATGGTCATCCTCTACTTGAGGTTTCCCATTATTGGTAACTGTCTTCCTCAACACTTCCAATTCCTTTCTATACACAACATGCATAATTAGTTGTAATATCAATTAAAATTCATGTATCATAACATTCAAATCCATAAAAATTGTTCAAAATGTCCTAGCATGTCTTTATGCATTTCATCACATTATCCTCAAGGATTTCCATGAATGCATTATACACAGTTCTTGACTATTTATGTAGTAATACAATCATCATCACTATGGTATCAAAACATTTACTTTTTTTAGTAAGTTAGATTTTTCAATCTAGAGGAAACATAACATAGCAAGAAAGGAGTTATGGGCTTTCCCCTTCTTCCAATTCTTTCTACACCGCCTGGGACTTTTCAGCCAGGCTAAGTTATCTCTAAAGGCCTCACTGCCTTTTCTTAACATGGATCCAACCAAGCCTATTCAATCAAACATACTCCTTTATTCATTCATTAGTCTTCTTATTCATTACATGATTCTTTCAAAATGTAATCTTCAAAGGCATAATCATTTACCTCTTATCATGACAACATAATATCTTTGTTCATTTGCCCTTTCATCTAATTATATTAGTATTCACCAAGGAAAGGGAACACATTCCCCTCAAGCTATTATTTGGAACAAAAATTTCATGAATCTTCATAATGGAGTCATCCATGCATCCATAGTATTCATTTAATCTGGACAAGAGCAATTCTTGCTTTATATTTCACTCATCAGGGCAACCATATGGTGCCTACAACTATACTCTTTCATCATACATGTGCATCACTCGCACATTTAATATCATTCTTACCTAACTGGTATTGATATCAGGCTTCATATTAAGAAGCTTCACAATGCATTAAACCCATTCACTCAAGCATATTTAAACACAACTAATTATTCATCATGTTAGCTTATTGCTTACACCTTTTCTGTGTCATTCACACACATGGACATATTAGGCCTCTATATCCTTTTTCCAAGGATCTTCCAAGCATTCTTATGATCATGTATACACATTCGTGTATATGTAGGTGCATATATTGCACCTTTTTACCTAATGCATTCACTTGATAGTTTAATTTCATCATTAGTGTCCTTTAGTTTGGGATTTTAGTCACTTACAGGACTAATATCACAATCATATTTTGTATTGATGTGGCCTTCTCTCATGGAAATAACCAACCAGGGTCACTTTCCTCTTTACGTGAAAACGTCTAGCAAGAAAACCTCCTTGCCTCAACGTCCACAGGGTTTTACCCATATCAACTTTCTCTGGTTATGAGGAGTTATATACTCCGAGTTTAATGTAAAGCAGTAACTATAATTGCCAAGGATCCTACCCAATCCTATCATATTCCTTTAAGACCATAGAGGTATTAACCATTCTATAATCAACCACCATCAATGCCCGAGGTCCCAACTGCCCATGCTTAGAAGTAGTGTTATGAACACCGGGTCATCCGTACTTCGGGCTTCAAATGCTCTTGACAGAACCTTGCCACCTTCATCTATCCACATTCAAGTCTTATTATAAATTTTAATTAGCATATCCCTACTCCGGTAAGAGTAGTTTTCACTTTGACAAAGGGCTAAAGAAATTCTTATGTTGGAATTCAACAAGAATTCCAAAAATCACAGGTTCAATCTGCAGTCCTTCTCCTCAAGGAGTAAATGTAGATAACTATACCTCTTCATGCGACTCATGCATGAGACCATGTAGTCAAAGTGTTGTAACCATGCTCTGACACCAATTTGTAACACACCCATGACGAGGCATAATTTTTTTTGCTTTTCTTAAAGGACAAATTCTCCATCCATGGTTTCTAATTTGGAAACTCGGGGAACTATTTCAACCTCCCGATCAAGGATATTTGATTCTGGAGCCAAATGATTCTCTGAGACCTTGAAGGTATTGTTCTGGAATTAAACGCAGACTCTTTCAACTTCCAGGTGCAGGTCTAATGGTACTCATGATCTTTCCCTTTTTCGCTTGCGAAATCTTCGAGTTTGGGCACTAGCCCATTTTATGATAAGCCTTTCCTTGTCATGACCTTGGGTGATGACCTCATGTAATCCATGCAATTGCAGGCATGACCAAGGGTGGTTTGAAATCAACTAATTTTCGTCCCGCAATGCACCTTGAGCCTCCATGTGTCCTTTCTCCAAAATCATGGTCTGGATTGTGGCCCGCCCTCAAATTTTTAAACTTCAAGCACCTTTGATCCCCGCAATGTGACGGGACCGTCGATCTCATGACCTTGACGATGCTTATGAATTGACGGTTCAAATCTATCCTTTATGAATCTACATATCATATCTAACATTTCTAAATCAACGAATGTGATTTATTTCACGATTCAGGTTTTGAGAGTTTCAACTCTCAACTTTCGCTTCCTCCGTCAGTAGCTATCTTCTGGAGTGGAAGAACTACTGACACCTGTCCTCAACAAATGGAGGGTTTGGATGAAATCTGACTCTTCAACCTTCGGGAGTTCTTTCTCCTTCATTCACCCTTTTATCCCAGAGTGCTTCGTATCTGGAGTTGTATATCATACGCCACACATCTACTCTGATCAATGATCTACATCTGCTCTCCACAAACACAAATATCTAGAGTGAATCATTCCAGAGTCTCAGATCTTATGACACCTGTATTCTCCAAATCAACGGTCCTGGTCCTCTTCAGGACTTCGACACTTTTCAACCAAGACCAGATCAAAGGTCCTTCGACCTCCTCCTTGATCAACGATCGAGATCTCCTTTGGGACTTCGACGCTTTCACCCTCTGCTTTCTTCTAGAGTGCTCCATACCCAGGGTTCTATATCTGGTGCCATGCATCCACTTTCAAATCAACAGCTGTCGTCCACTTTGGGACTTCGGCCTTTGGCAATTTCAAATCTCAATTTCCCAATGCTCTGCTTCTCCTGGAGCGTTTTATCTAGAGCTCACAATCTGATGACATGTGTCCTCTTGCATATCAACGACTCCCAATTGCTTCAGCTATTCAGGGTTCAATGATTTCAAACTTTACTCCTTCGTTTTCTCCTGCAGTACTTTCACCCAGAGTTCACGATCTTTCGTCACATACCCTCTAGATCTGACGGTCCAGATTCTCTTCGGCTCTTCGGCTCTTAGGGATTCAGGAGCTTCAGAATCCTATGCACTTGTTTCTCCCAGAGTGCTTTCACCCGAACTTCATGTATTTCTACCACATATCCCTCTGCAACAGACGGTTGTAATATTCTTCGGCCTTTGGGGCTTCGGGCATTTGTCACACTCCTCACTTGAAAACCTTCGAAGTAGTTTTCCTCAAAGTCTCTGATCTATCGACATGTATCTCCCACCAGCCAACGAAGAGGATCTACTTTAGGTATTTACCCAGAGTCCATAGACTTACGCCACCTGTCCTCTAGATCCGACGTTGTATATTTACTTTGTTCTCCTTGACGATGGACAGTCCCAAACTACTTCGGGACTTAGGGGCTTTGGTAAGTCAACTCTCCTGCATGTGCAAAGAACTAAAGCTTGAGCACCTTGCTCCAATTAGACGACTATTGGTCCTCTGTGCTGTGATCCAACGGCCACTGTCGCTCCTCCTCCTGAGCTTCTGATCTCTTTCGACTTAGAAGATTTTCTAAGTGTTCAAAGGCCTCAACCTTTTCTCCTCCTACGGGTCCATCTCTTGAACTTCATATGCACACTTGAAAGTGATATCTCCTTTGAGATTGATTCCCCTTGAATATTTCTCCTTCCCACGTACTCCTTGCATTTTAGGGATCTCGTAAAACTTAAATTGAAGGTCAACGACGATCGACGGTTCACATAAATTGTGGGGTTCAACCTCCTCCATCAGGGGAGTGATCGCTTGACTCTAGTCTAATCCTAGTCATTGATCTTCCATTCCCGACGAGATCAACGAAGTATATTGATTGCGACCATGAACTAACATGTCTGCTATCAGTTTCTTATGTCATGGGTAGTTTTGGTAACTTGACTATCGTCTGCCTCCCATATCTGGCGGTCGGGACGGTTCCCGGGCATCCTCATATCTAAGGCTCATGGTTAACTTCAGGACTTCATAAATTCAGGGATTTTACCTCCCTTACGATGAACTCACTTAGTTCGCTGAACTCACGAAGTACAAATGACTCCATGGTTAGCTCCCACGCTCTTTGCCATACCCAATGGTCACAACAGACTCTGGCTTCTTCCAAACAGATTTCATCCGTTCGTCTTCCAAACAATGGACCCCCCCCTTTTCGATACTTCAACCTAATTCTTCCTCTTGAGATTTGTTATCTTTGAAAGGCTTAAGAGCTTTGCGCTCTTTCTCTTGAACTTAACGCTTGGAAGAATCCTTCCGCGCACCACTTACACTCATTCCTCAACTCTAGAACTTAAGTGGTTCTCGGTATCTGCCTGCCTCGCAGAGAACCTATGCATACGTGCACTATATATCCCAAGCTTTAACATACTCCCTCCTCCAAGGGACTCCAAACAACTAGGAGTGTCGACATGCATACGTGAAACTGTGCCCAAGATCGACGAATTCATAGTTCGTGGATCTAGTTTAAGCCACCACAGGGCACAATCATTTACAAATACAAAACATGTCCAATTCATATAATTTCTTACTTTCCTAATTACACCATCAAGAAAACACAAAAAGGGATACAATATAAATCATTAAGAAAACATATCCATCCCTGGGTCATTCACAGTATATCTAATTTTATTACACAATTACAACTCAATTTCACAGGGTATGAGAATACTTATCTATTACAGGTTGCATCCAACTAACTGACTGTGGGTGTGTTCCTTTCCAACAAACCATAGGCTCAAAGGCATTCATTCTTAGCACTCTTGCCACCCCCATTCCAAGCCATGATATCACTAGGGAATTTACGCCATCTCTAAGAGAAAAATCTCTCTGTCATAGCGACCTTGAGAGGTTTATCAGATGATTTCCCATCATCAAGCTCGTGTTCGGTCCTTTAGGTCATGTTCTCTACACTTCCTTTTGGTTCCCACATCCCCCTTTCGATCTTGCGCTCTCGTCTCGTGTCTCTCCTCTTGTTGTGTCTCTATATGTATCTTACCTTCCCTCCTTTGGAAGGTTTCTGACCTGTCCTGTTCCTTCTGTCAAAAGGAAGCTCAGGTCTACAGGTCTCTGTGGTACTTCAGGCTGACATTCTATAGCTAGACCATGCTTCCATTCATGGGGGTGGTTGATAATTCAACCACTGGTCCTTTCTTCATTAATTGATTTCCTTCCTCTAGAGATATCACGGCTCATACTTCAAGGCTTCACCCCCCATCAGTCACTTATGGGAAATTTAACAATAATACATTTACATCGTCCACATGCCTTAGCATGGTAATCCTATTTTATGATTAATTACAAGCTGGGGGAAATAGGGATGTTACACAGAGTATTTGGAAGCAAATGCTACATCAAAAGAGAAGATGGAAGAATGGGAAAGTTTGACTCTCGTGTGGACAAATAAGTACTTGTTGGTTACTCAAGTACAAGGAAATCATACAAGTGTTAAAATCTAAGGTTGAACAAAGTTGTAGAAATCATCAATGTAACAATTGATGAAACAGGTGGACGATAATTAAAGGAATAAGAAAATGAATCAATGGAACAAATTTAGGAAGAAAAAACAGAAGATGAAGAAGAAGTAGAAGGGGAAGATGAAGAGGATCAGACAAAAGTAGAAGAGCAAGTTCGAAAAGTGCCTCTAAAGACACCTAGAAAACGAGTACAGAAGAATCATCCTTCAGATTAGATGATCCAAAACAAATATGTAGCAGTTGAGACTAGAAGAAGAATCTGTTCACCAGAACAAATGCACCTAGCACTCTCATCTATGATAGAACCAAACAATTTTGAAGAGGCCAATAAGGTTGAATTTTGGAATAAGTCCATGGATGAAGAATTGGATCAAATAGAGAAGAATGACACTCAGGAATTGGTTCCAAGACCAAAGAATAAGAATGTGATTGGGACAAAGTGGGTATTCAAAAATAAATTGAATGAAGATGGATAGGTTACAAGGAACAAAGCTAGATTGGTATGTAAAGGATACACACAGGTTGAAGGAACCGACTTTGAAGAGACATTTTCTCCAGTTGCAAGAATGGAATCAATTTAATTACTCCTAGCTTATGCATGCTCCAAGAATATTAATGTGTATCAGATGGATGCGAAATCAACTTTTCTGAACAGGGAACTTGAAGAAGAAGTTTACATTGAACAACCAGAAGGATTTCAGTTGACAAAGAATTCAGATTATGTGTGTAAATTGAATAAGGCCTTGTATGGTCTAAAATAGGCTCCTAGAGCATGGTACTCTAGACTGGATAAATATCTACAACATGCAGGGTTCAGAAAAGGAAGTGCAGACAACAACCTTTGCATCAAGGTAACTCAAGATGGTATTTTATTAATTGAACTTTATGTTGATGATATTATTTTTGGAAGCAATGATGACAGGTTAAGCCATAAATTTTCAAAGGATATGTAGAATGAATTTGAAATTTAATTACTCAGAGAACTATCCTTCTTTCTAGGTCTTTATATACATCAAAGAAACCAAGGAATTTTTATTTCTCAAACTAAGTATATCAGAGAAATGCTAAAGAGGTTCAGAATGGAAGATTGCAAACCAATTACCACTCCTATGCAAACCAATTGCAAGTTGAGAAAAGATGATGATTCAAAGTCTATATACTAGAGGTAGTACATGTCAATGATTTACAACTTGCTATATGTGACAACATCCAAACTATATGTAATGCAGGTAGTTGGACAGGTGGCATGATTTCAAGAATCACCAAAGGAATCACATGTATTAGCAGTGAAGAGAAGTTTTAGATATCTCAAACAAACATAAGAGTTTGTATTATGGTATCCAAAAGAAAGGGATCTATCACTTATTTCCTACACAGATGCAGATTGGGTAGGTTGCATTGATGACCGACAAAGAACCAATGGAGAAGCGTTCTACTTGGGTGATTACTTAGTATCATGGCTAAGCAAGAAACAATCATTAGTATCCTTATCTACAACCAATGCAGAGTATATTGCAACAACAACATGTTGTACACGGGTTCTATGGATGAAACAAAATCTAACATATATACATGTTGAGTATGATGAGCCCATTCCAATATATTGTGATAATACAAGCACCATCAGTATCTCAAAGAACCCGGTCATGCACTCCAAGACGAAGCACATTTCAATCAAGTATCACTTTCTATGGGAACATGTTGCAGAGAAAAACATCAGAGTTGAATATGTGGGCACAAAAGAACACGTGGAAGACATCTTTACAAAACCGCTTACACGGAAAGCCTTTAAGTATCTTCTCCAGAGAATCAGATTAATTTCTACTCCAAAATGAATGATTTTGAATGCTTATATTATATGTCTTAGATTTACATGAGGAAGCACCATAAAGAGGAAATTTCAGGTTGGGAGATCAGTTTCAGAAAGAGTGCAGTTAGCGGGAGTATTCCCAAGGAAATTTTAGTTAGGGGGAGCAGCCTCAGATGGAAAGATACATTTTCCATTGATGTCAAAGGGGGAGAGATTTATCTGATGCAAAGGTAAATGCTTGGAGAAAGAACACATATGATTGGTTCCAGGGGGAACGATGGTCACATGGGGAGCATGAGTGATATGAATTCAATATTGCATCAGAGTGTTACCATCAATTCCAAAGGGGGGTATTTTTGATTATTTGGGTTGGTTTTCATTGATGTCAACCCTTGAAGAAAGTCCGGTAGCACAAATGTTTGGGTAATGGACCCAAGTTTGTTTGATGGATAATGGTATGAGTTTTGATATATTTGCAGGTAAGACTATTCCAGATGGATATTACATGTCATTCAATTTCCGGTGGTATGTGGAATGTGACATAAATCCTCACGGTTAGAGAGTTATGGCCATGTGAAGTTGGAGAAAGGTTTGGGTAATGGACCCTAGTTTGTTTGATGGATAATGGTATGCGTTTTGATATATTTGTAGGTATGAATATTTTATAGGGATAATACATGTCATCCCATTTCCGATGGTATGTGGAACGTCACATAACTCCTCACGTTTAGAGAGTTATGGCCATGTGAAGTTGAAGAACCCTCACGAGTCATCTAGAAGCACCAAAAGGTCAAAGTAGTCAAAGTGATGAGTGTACTATAAGTCAAAGTGAATACAAAAGAAATTATTTAAATAATAAATTTAATGGAGAAATTACTAATTGGACAAATGGTTAGAAGTGAGTTAACCCTAAAATAAGGAAAGTGGATTAAGATGGTTAAAAGGTAACCCCTTGAGGAAGCTACATGAAAGTATAAATAAGAGGCAAGGCTCTCTCATTTTAAATCACACTTGAGCATATTTAATATGTATATGTGGCTGAGGTAACCAAAGGATATCTAAGCCAAATTTCAGAGGGAAGGTGAAGTAAAGAAGGTCGAAATTCAAGGGAGGATAAATTCTTTTGATGATGCTTTCTAAGGTATGTTATTTATAGGTCATCTCACCATTTTCGCAATAACATTTTTTCTAGAATGATTCAGACCGTGAAATTGGGAGGCCATTGAGAAAACATATCCAAGTATTTGTGATACAAATTTTATCTTGTGGGTCGTTGTATTTTTGGAGTTTCACGCGATGGAAAATAGGGTTTGTGGCTAGTCCTGAAACTAGTCTAAAACAAGTGTTTCAGGTAAAAATGTCATAACATATTCATAAAAGATCCAAATTAAGTAAGAACAAATCTATCAGTTAGAGTACAATCTGTAGTATTCTGTGTAGAATTTTCATATCCATACAACAAATATTTCATGCGGGGCAGGCTCTACAAGTTCTCTCTATAGAATAAGCCAGAAATCAACAAGGTATGCCATTTTTGCTATAACTATTTTTATGAGAGGTTCCAAGTAGTGAAATATGGAGGAATTGCATAAAATACACTGAAGAACATTGTGTACCATTTTCATATATTTATTCATTAGAGGTACATAGTTATGATTATTGCAAGTTAGGGTTGTTGACTAATCCAAAACTAGTCATGTGAAACTAAAGTAAAGTTTGATAAAATGCTAGTCTCTTGTTGTTAAATTTAAGGAAGGTTTGCAGGTATGTGATCATATACACCAGGTTTATTACAGAGTTACAAATCAGATTTGGATGATGAAATGGATGAGGGATTTTGGTGGAAGTACATGTTGGGTACATGGTTGAGACAAGTAGTTGATGAGTTGGCACATACACAAGGTGTATAGTTGATGATGTTGGTACATATTGATGAGTAATATTTTATGTGTATTTTATGCATGATTGTTACATATTTGGTGCATGGTTTATGCACTCGTTGTTGATTACAGGTTGAGGTACATGTTGGTGGATGGTTGATACACTTGTTTATGGTACATGTTGATTACAAGTTGCTTGGTACATGTTGGTGCATGGTCGATGCACTTGTTTATGGTACATGTTGATTACAGGTTGATTGGTATAGGTTTACATCAGTATATATCATAGTGATAGTGTGACAATGGTTCCATCATTCTACTTTTATTTCAGGGTGGTTGGACGGGGCAAGGACAGGTGGTTGTAGCCACCTTCCAGTTGTAGCCGAAGAACATAGGGGGTTGTAACCTCCTACTGGTTGTAACCAGAGAATTGGGAAGTTGGATCTTTCTTCAAGTTGTAGCCTAAGAAACTAGGGAGTTGGAGCCTCCTTCCAGTTTCAGCTTGAAAACAAAGGAAGTTGGTGCTTCCAATGAATGTAATTCTTAAAGACATATAAGAAAAATCGTTCTGTGGTTTTCTCCCGCTTTAGGTTTCCACGTAAAAACACTAGTGTACTGTGTATGTGTATGATTTCTCATTTGTTCATTGTTTATTTACTCTGCAATTATTGGATGATAATTCTACATCGATATAATACTTGCATATTGTGGCTAGAAAATGATTGAATTTCTCTATTACTAATTCAACCCCCCTCTCAGTAATCCGACACACCTTTGGCCAACCATTTCAAATTAACTAAGGAAATGTGTCCCAAGACATAGGAGGAGATAGAATACATGTCCAGGATCCCTTATTCATTAGCATTTGGCAACTTGATTTATGCAATGGTTTGCACAAGACCATATATTGCACATGTAGTGGGAGTTGTGAGAAGGTATATGAACAATCCAGGTAAAAAACATTGGGAGACAGTAAGTTGTATTCTCAGGTATTTGAGATGTATTTTTGCTCATGCATTAAATTTTAAAGGTTCACACATTGTTCTACAGGGATATGTTGATTCAAATATGGTAGGTGATAAATATAGCAGGAGGAGCACCACAGGGTATGTTTTTATTGTAGGTGGAACAACCATAAGTTCGATTTCGAAACTGCAAAGGGTTGTTTCACTTTCAACAACAGAGGCATAATATGTTTCTTCTACTGAGGCTAGTAAAAATATGATTTGGTTACAAAGGTTTATGGAGGAATTGGGAAAGAAGCAAGATAATATAAAGTTGTATTTTGAAACTGAGAGTGCTATTCATCTTGAAAAGAACTCAACCTTCCATTCGAATACTAAGCATATACATCTCAGGTACCGTTTCATACGATACATCTTGGAAAATGGACATTTGAATTTCAAAAAGATACACACTAGCCAGAATCCTACATACATCTTAACTAAGGGAGTAACCAGGGATAAACTGAGTTCCTCCTTAGTTTCAGTTGGTCTTCAAGCATGAATATGAAGATGAGAAATTTTCCAGGTCCAAGAATGATCATAGTCCAACATATACAACATCAGTGGAGTTGTTGAGATCTGTTAAGCCATAATATTGGCTCATTACCCCTTAATTGGGGCATATTACATTAGTAATGCTATTTTATTTATGTCGGCTTTATTCCATTAGTTATAATTATAACTCCTAGTCTCCTATATATACCAAGGATACATTTTCAATTGGAATCATCTTGTACTTGAACATTTATGTGGGGTAAAAGGAGGTTTCCCCCTCGAAGAGGCTTATTATCTAAAATTCTCTATTTTTCAAGGCATTGAGTACTTATTCTGAGGTTTTTCTATGCTATATTGATATTTGGTTCTTAACATATGGTATCAGAGCTCAAGGTCTTGGGGTTTTGCTGCTACATCTGAGACATCGTGGAATTTTCCCTATAAATTTTTTTCTACAACGATTCAGAAGGACCAAATTGGAGGATATTTAGTAGATGGATCAAGGTATGTTGGGTTAAAATTTCAGCTTGTGAGGTCTTATATTTTCGAAGACATAGCCTTTGTAAAATAGGGTTCTGGAATCATCCTGAATTGAGACATTGTAGAATTTTCGCTATAAAATGTTTTCTGTAACGTTTCAGAACCTAAAATCTGGAGGATATTCTTCAAAATTAGTAAGGCGTTTGTGGTAGCAATTGCAGCTTCTGGGTCATCTTAAATTTGTAGATACACCCTGTGGAATATAGGGCATCTGACTAGTCCTATTGACTAGTCTCAAGTAGGTGTTCCAGGTAAAACAATCATAAATTCTTCCTAGAGTATCCAAATTGAGTGAGACTAGTTACATTGTATACTGGACAACCCGTAGTAGTTCTGGTAAGTGTTTCAAGATTTTATATCAATTATTTTATGCGGGGAATGCTATATAAGTGAGATCTTCTGGAAAGGACAAAAATCAACAAGTTGTGGGGAAGTTACCATAAATTCCACTTGACACATCCAATTATTATCAGACCTGTGCCATTGAAGAGAAGAAATATCATAGACCTACAAAAAACAAAATTTCATACTCATAAGGGCCGAAATTTTGGAGATACAATAAAAGGAAGATTGTCTAGAAGAACCACCTCAAAATCAAGGTTTAAAGTGATACTTGGCCAACATGCCACCAAAAAAGGGAACTTCTACACCAAATAAGTCTCCAGACAATCCTACTTGGACTCTTGATGAAGGTGAAGAAATGCATAGGGACATAAATTATTTACAAAATAAGAGAGTAACCAAAGATGAACTACAATAGATGATGGATTCAATGGAAGCTAAGTTGGATACTAAGATGGATGGTTTAAAAGGGGAGATCATGGAAGGATTGAAAAAATTCCTAATAGCGAGGACACCTGAAAGTGAAAATGTATCCCATGAAATTCATGATGAGGACACAAGGAAGGTGGAATGGAGAAACTCCAACTTTGGGTTGAAGACCAACCACGTTCCTAAGATTGATATGAGGAAGTTTGATGGCAAGGACCCAATCACATGGATACTTGAGATGGAGCAATTATTTGATCTACATAATGTGCCACATACACAAAAGGTACGAATTGCTTCTTT
>CBVK0100247406.1:0-16589 GCA_900067695.1 Picea abies | reverse complement strand
AATCATTTTTGGCTAATTAATATGCTCTGAGCACATTGGGACTGGTTTCGGAGGCTATTAAGGACTTTTACAGGTGTTTTTGCGAAAGAGAAGCTCAGGGAAGCTTATGGCCACATGTAGAAGAGGTCATGCCCAGATGAGCCATGATCCGTTTTTAGAGTTCTATTAGTCATTTTTTGGGTTTTTATGTGTTCTGATCTCAATGGTACAGTGTGTTTTTCCATTGGAGTTGAGCAGCAGCTTGTAAAAGAACGTTTGACTAATTAATCCCAGAGAGACAAGTCCATTGATGGAGGCTCAAGGAGATGTAGCCCATAGGGGGGTGAACTCTTTTATCATCTTGTTCTTGTTGTGAGTTTGATGGTTTATTTGCTGCAAGTTGTGTTGCTATGTATTTGTTTAAAGTACATATTTATCCATCTAAAAGAACATTTCCTCACACATAAGCAATTTACAAGAAGATACATGAACTTAACACATAAGTTTATTTTGCATATTTATACACATAAGCAATGTCCTGTAAAGTTTATTTTTATGAAGTAGAGGGTGCTTGCATAGCATAACAAGTCAGCCTTCTATTTTCAGATCAAAAATAGAGTAAAACTCTTAAAATATAATTCTGACAAGATTCATATTTTTTTTTTTACAAAACTTTAACAGGATAAATTCTGACCAGATGCATACAAAACTCAAATTACCCTTAAAAATCTAACAGAATTCATATTTTTTGTTTTAACATAAAAAAAAATTGATATGTTTGCTCCCAAGTTAGCTTACTCGTTACAGAAAAGGATTATAGACTCATTAATGAGTACATTTGTATTACATGGACTATCGTTTTATGTAAAGGACTTTACCAAGGTTTGTCGCTTTTGTCTACCGATCAATATGAATCTCCTGTCAATCCATCTCTACCGACTGCCTACGCACCGAGCACTCTCTCCAACATGGTGGGGACTCTACCTACCAATCGCAATCATCATCTGTTCAATGCTATGCTCCCATTTAGTCACAGAATTTTTGTCAATACTATATAGTATATACACTGCCGGACGGCTCAATTTCAGTGGGAAAATTCTCATATTAGTTTCCATATGGAGCTAAGGAGATCTTTTAGTGATAGGGATGAGCAATAATAGCATTCCAAACCATCGCTGTCTGAATCATTATCGAATCCATCAGATATTACATTAGATTTGAGTACAATCATATTTGATGCTCTGAGAAAGATTGACAGAGGCAAATAAGAAAAAGGGCAGTGTAATATATTAAACATTGAAAAGGCAGCATGCCAACGTCAAATTCACGTTTAAATATAGATGAAACCGCTGGGCTGGCCATCTTGTTTCTACTCTTCCTGCTGAAACTACAGAGAAAGGTAGTGTTCATATTGTTTCCATTTCTGTTGAGGTTTGTTTGGTCCTGCCGAGCACTCTTTAGTCATTAAGGTTGAGGGGACGGACAGATTCGTTGAGGTTTTTAAGTCGAATCCAGCTAAAATGAGCGCACTCTTTAGTCATTAAGGTCGAGGGGACGGACAGATTCGTTGAGGTTTTTAAGTCGAATCCATCTGAAATGAGCGTTTTAAGTTTCCAGTTGTCAGTGGGCAGGAAGCTATTGACTTCCACTCCGGCACCTTCTGGAAGTGGAGATGAGCACACTTGGCGGTATGGTCCTTCTGTCAACGAGGGCACTGCAGACTCCGAAATAACTGTCATTCTTGCAGCTATGGTATGTGCTCTCATCTGTTCGCTTGCCATCAACTGGATGCTCAAATCCACCCGCTGCTACAGCAGTGGAATGGGTGCCGACTCATCCGATGAGGCAACGATTCGGCTGATCAACACTGGATTGAGGAAGGCAGCCATGAAAGCACTGCCGATTGTTGTTTACACATCTGCCTCTAAACCGCCAGGCTTGGCTAGTGATTGCCCCATATGCTTGACCGAATTCGGGGAAGGAGAAAAGGTGCGAGTGTTGCCCAAGTGCAATCATGGCTTCCACATGGAATGCATTGATAAATGGCTCTGCTCGCACTCTTCCTGCCCTATGTGTAGACAATCCCTGAATCTCCTTGGCGGAAACAAAAAGCCCAGAGGCGCTCCAGTTGCTCAGGCCACCGAATCAAACTGCAACGCAATGCACGTAGACATAGAGATAACCAATTCAGCTCAAGCGATTCTTCCACGCACCGTAACGTTGGAGATAACTCCAGAAGTGGCAACGGACGTTACGACTTCTTCACCGTTGCCTCCTTCAGTTTGTGAAAATCAAAGCTCATGTGATCCTATGAACAATGTCGGCTAGTTATTCATCTGGATCGAGTTATTTTTTTTGAGATTTTGTAGAAAAGATTTTGTAGAAAGTGAAGGCTTTTTCGATAGCTTATTTAAAGAGTTCAATATATCACTTATTAGAATTAAACCTCCTTAAAACATTCGTCAACACAATTTTTTTTAGATTTTGTAAAAAGTGAAGGCTTTTTAGATAGCTTATTCATTTAAAGAGTTCAACATATCATTTATTAAAATTTTACCTCAGTAAAAAAAACACCAGCCAACACAACCTACTTGAACTAAACCCAATTAACATAATTTAGTTATTATTAATTTTTATTTATCAATATAAACTTATCATTATTTAACTAACTTTTCTTTTTTATTTATTTTACATAAAAATAAATAAACTTTGATCATTTAGATTTCTGTGGTGAGAGATTTGTTTAGACATTGTCAAAAAAACCAGAGTGTTTTTGTTCTTATTTTTCCTCGGGCTTTTTTGTCCTAAAGATGGATCCGTGGTTCTTCTAACAATGTCTAAATAAATAAACTTTATTTAGACTTTCTTCTCCCATATGTTTATTTTTAACAATTAACCCAATTCCTTAAAACAAACTCTTATAATCATCCCGAAGGTTATCTCAAATTATAAATTAACCTCTTTTCTACGTGAGTGAGTAATCCAATCTCTTCGAAACACTCACTCATATAGAATCGATTATCAATTTTCTTTTTCAAATTTTTTTTTCCTTCAAATATCCAAAAAGATTATGAAGATATTAATATTCGTTTATTAAAGCATGACGAGTCATACAGGATGAGTGGAAAGGTAGGCGGATTTGTATTTAACTTTTTCATTTATATTCATTTTATATCTTTACAAGTCAGGGATATCATCAGAATCAAATGGATGCCTACTTCTTCATATTAATAACATGTGCCTTATCTAAATAAGATTTCAAATATCGGTCCCTCACTCCAGCATATAAAAATAAAAAATTCTATATTATATTGTAAAATTGTGTATAAATTATTTAATTTAAAAACTTTGGAGACTTTATATGTAAAAGTAGGCAAAATGCATGCCAGCTCCTTGTCAACCAAAGAATCTTCATCTTTTGGAACAAGGGAAATAGGGAAATATGTTTTAGAGGTTACTTTTCCATCACTAGTTTCTTTTTAATAATTATAAATATAAAAGGTATACAACATGCATGCCATGTCGACCAAAGAAACTTCATTTTCTAGGACAAGGGAATAAATTTTTGGAGCTTACTTGGACAATCACTAATCTTCACTTTTATTTAATTTATGTATCTTAATACTTCATTTTCTTAAAAAATAAAATTGTATCGTACAATCACAATCTTTTCCTTTTATTTAATTAACGTATCTTATACTCCATGGTTTTATGTCTAAGTATTACCGAGATGTCACTAAGGTTACAACACCTTATTTAATGTCATGTGAAAAAACAACTATTAATGCTTCTAAAGTTAAAAGCATTAACAAGACAAACATACAATGAAGACCAAGAAGAAATCTCCTAATCTCTTCTAAACACAAGACAATAAGGTACGAGTAAGAGCACTACCACTATTAATGCTTTGGAATATGAAATTCATTTATTGAAAAACGATTAAACAATATAGAAAGATTAAACATTTAGATAACACAACAGAAAAATAATCTCTTCTATGTTGGAAACGATGACAACAATTCATCCATGAATAGGATTTCAGATCCTATAAACCAGGGTTGGTTGTAACCAATGCGACCAAGTTAGAATATGGGTAAGATTACATTTAACAATCAGTTTCTAATATACATTGTTATAAATTTGATGTATGCCCGTAGAGACTGGTGTGAAAAAAAGGAATGAGATCCTACTGTAATCTCCATTAGCTGAATAATAAGATAACCGATACCTATGCTTGGNNNAGATAACCGATACCTATGCTTGGTGGACGTAGCCCAACGTTTGGGTGAACCATGTAAATTGTTGTGTTCCTTGTTTGCATTTGTATTGATTGTCTTATGCTAATTTGTGTTTCCGCATTTGCAAATTACAACAAGTGGTATCAGAGCTGAGGAGGGCACAGACTGGAAAAAGTCGTTCACTAGAAGAGGTCGTGCTGAAATCGTTGTGTTGAAGGGTTCGACGCTTGGCTACCATTGCAAAGGGAGCGTCGGTGCTAGACAACAGTTCTACGGGCGCATTGTTTAAAGAAAATACGTTGGATTTTAAAGGGAGCGCCGAGAAGGAGCCAATGCTCACCTTACCAACCAAAGGGAGCGCCATCCCTATAGTGCCCTTGCACGCCGCTCATTCTTTTGTTTCAACGCACCCCTATATCCCCCAAAGAAGCACTGAAAAAGATTCATATGAAGTTTTTCAATTTACATTTTGGAAAGATTCATATGAAGTTTTTCAATTTACATTTTGGAAAGTATTAAAGGTTTTATACTTTTTCATTTTGGAAAGTATTAAAGGTTATTATATTTGAGAATTAAAATAAAATATGTAAAGGTGGAGGATGTTGAAGGGTGGAGGAATAAGGTGGAGTGACTTTTTTATTAAATTATTTTTTTTAATAAAAGGAGAATATATGTAATTTTTTTTTTTTATATATATATATATAAGGGCCTTGGATATTACAAACAGTGGTGTTTGTTTCTTTTATGTTTCCTTTAATGAAAAAGATGCAGAGTGTTAAGTTTGAAATTGAAAAGTTTAATGGCAAGAACAATTTCGCGATCTGGAAGGTTAAGATGCACGATCTGCTCATGCAACAAGGCGTGGTGAAGGCGCTTTTAGGAAAAGCAAAGCAGCCCACGCCCATAACAGACAAAGACTGGGATGAGATGGATGCGAGAGCACTGAGTGCCATACGCCTGTGTTTGGACGACGATGTACTATTCAACATTTTTACAGAGAAGACAACAGTTGGTTTGTGGTTAAAGCTGGAAAGCTTGTACATGACGAAATCCTTGACAAACAGGATCTTTCTGAAGAGACAATTGTATAGTTTGCGCATGAAGGAAGGTACGAAAATTGTTGATCATCTAAATACTTTCAATACTCTTCTAGTCCAGTTGAATAGCTGATCATCTAAATACTTTCAATACTCTTCTAGTCCAGTTGAATAGCATGGGAGTGAAATTTGAATCCGAAGATAAGGCAATTACATTATTGTGTTCTTTGCCCACGTCATGGGATCATTTCATTACCTCTATTAGTTTCAGTTCAACAGAAACTATTGAGTTTGATGATACTGTTCGAGCTTTACTATCTAAGGAAACAAGGAAGAAATCCAATCTAAAAACCTCTACATTCGAGGCATTGGTGGTCAGAGGCAGACCAAAAGAAAGAGGACAGGGTTAGAGGGATTTCTCTCGTGTCAAAGTCAAAAGGCAGAAAGAGCAAGCTCAAGTGTTGGTTTTGTGGAAAATCCGGACACCTAAAGAAGGACTGTTGGAAGTGATAACAAACCTCCAAAGAAGACACTCCAAAAGAGACGAAGGAAGCAAATGCAACCGAAACAAGTTCAGTAATAGGTTCAGGTATAGTTGATGAAGTTTTATCAATTAGTACTGGTTCACGTCATAATCAACATTGGCTATTAGATTCTAGTGCTTCAAGCCACACGTGTCTTCATAGACATTGGTTTATTACTTACCAGTCTATAGATGATGGAGTTGTTTACATGGGTAATAATATTTCATCTAAAGTTGTGGGGATTGGTAGCATCAGAATTAAAATGTTTGATGGAACTGTTAAAATACTAACTGATGTAAGACATGTACCTGATATTAGGAAGAACCTAATCTCTTTGGGAGTCTTAGACAGAGGAGGCTATAAGACTATTGTTCAGGGTGGAGTTATGAAAGTCTTCAAAGGAATTCTACTGGTTATGAAAGCAAAGAATGTTGGTAATATTTTTCTGTTAGAAGGAAGGACTGAATTAGATCATGCGACAGTGGTATCTGAGAACGACGGTGATTCTGTTCAACTCTGGCATCAACAGTTGGGTCATATGAGCGAACAATGGTTAAAGGTATTAACTGATCGCAAGTTACTTCCTAGCCTAAAGTCTTTAAAGTTAGATTTCTGCAAGCACTGTGTTTATGGAAAACAAAATAGGTAAAGATTTAAAACCGGAAGACACACCAGTGAAGGAATCCTAGACTATATCCATTCTGATGTTTGGGGACCATCCCCTACTATTTCATATGGAAGATCATCATATTTTGTAACTTTTATAGATGATTTCTCTAAGAAGGTGTGGATCTATATGTTAAAGAGTAAGGCTGATGTATTTATAGTTTTCAAGTAGTTTAGAACTTTATTGGAAAAGAGCACTGGTAGATCCATTAAATGTTTAAGAACAGATAATGGTGGTAAATTTACGTCAATGGAATTTGAGAATTATTGCAAGGAATTTGGGATCAATAGGCATAAAACCACTGCCTATACTCCTCAGCAAAATGGAGTTGTTGAACGCATGAACAAGACTCTTCTAGAAAGAGCAAGGCGTATGCTTAGTAACGCCAATTTGCAGCAGGAACTATGGGCAGAAGCAGTAACTATAGCTTGTTATCTGGTGAATCGATCACCATCAACAACAATAGAATGCAAAATTCTTGAGGAGGTATGGACAGGTTACCCTTGTAATTATTCTAATCTTAAAGTTTTTGGTTGTGATGCCTATGCTCTAATTCTGAAACATCAGCGTTCTAAATTAGATCCAAAATAAAAAAGGCTTATCTTTGTTGGATATGGTGATGGTATTAAGGGGTACAGGTTGTGGGATCCTACTACCCACAAGATCACCATTAACATAGATGTAATATTTGATGAATCATCTCTCATCAAATCAAATGTAGATGTTCAAATGAAACAACAAGAAGTACCTAACTATCAAAAGATTCATTTTGAAACGAGTTCAAATACAGATAAAAATGAACATGAACAAGTTTCTGAAGATGTTCATGAAGAAGTTCCTGCAGAAGAAAACATGGATGATGATGACATTCAACAGATTGTGGATGAACCAAAAACTTCCCTAAGGAGGTCTACATGGGTCAAAGTTCCTCCAAGAAGGTATGATGATTTTGTTTCATCAGTTTCTTTAAGTACTAATGATGATGAACCTTCGTGCTCTCAGGAAGCTATGAAGGGTTCAAACAGTGATAAATGGAAAGAAGCAATGAAGGATGAAATGAAAGCATTAGAGATGAATGCTACATGGGACCTGGTAGAGATTCCAAGAGACAGGAAAACTGTAGGTTGCAAGTGGGTCTACAAGCTAAAGAAAGGTGTTGATGATAAAGTGGAAAGGTACAAAGCAGGGCTGGTTGCGGAAGGGTATTCTCAGAAAGAAGGTATTGACTTTCATGAGATTTTTTCACCAGTTGTAAAGACTGTTTCAATTCGAATTGTGTTAGCATTAGTTGCATTACTTGATTTGGAGTTGGAGCAACTAGAAGTTAAAACTGCTTTCTTACATGGAGATTTGGATGAGGAAATTTGCATGGAACAACTGAAAGGTTTTGTTCAGAATCGTAACAAGAAATTTGTTTGCAGGCTCAAGAAATCATTGTATGGTCTGAGGCAGCCGCCCAGACAATGGTACAAGAAATTTGACTCTTTCATGGTGAGCCAAAATTATACAAGGATTGAGTATGATCATTGTGCCTACTTTAAGAAATTGAATAATGGCATATTCATTATCTTAGTAGTGTATGTTGATGATATGCTTTTAGCAAGCAAAAGCATAATTGAGATCAACAGGTTAAAGGCTCAGATGGCTAGGATGTTCGATATGAAAGATCTAGGAGAAACAAGGAAGATTTTGGGCATGGAGATATTCAGAGACAGGAGGAATGGTAAGCTTTGGTTGTCACAACAAAAGTATGTTGAGAAGATACTTTTGAGGTTTGGTATGAACGATGTGAAACCGGTTTCACTCCCTTTGGCTTCCCATTTTAAGCTTTCTTCAATTTTATGTCCTAGTACAAAAGAAGAAAAGGAATATATGTCTCGAATACCATATGCTAATGTAGTAGGAAGTCTAATGTATGCGATGGTTAGTACAAGGCCAAACATTTCACATGCAGTTGGGGTTGTCAGCAGGTTTATGGCAAATCCAGGTAAATAGCATTGGGCAACAGTGAAATGGGTGCTTCAGTATCTGAGGGGCACAAGTGATTACTGTATCACCTATAACAGTGGTCGTGAGTTAGTCTGTGGATATGCTTATTCTGATTTTTTAGGTGATCTGGACAAGAGAAGGTTGACTTCAGGGTATGTATTTACTCTTGCAGGTGGAGCTATTAGTTGGATTTCAAAGCTACGGAACATTGTTTCTTTATCCACTACAGAAGCAGAATATGTAGCTGCTTCACATGCTTGCAAAGAGGCAGTTTGGTTGAAAGGTTTGTTTGGTGAGTTTGGAAGGATATGGGAAAAAGTAAAGTTATTTTGTGATAGTCAGAGTGCTATTCACTTGGCTAAGAATCCAGCCTATCACAGTAAAACAAAACATATACCTATCAAGTACCATTTTGTAAGACAGGTCATTGATGAAGGTGGAGTCTCTCTTGAAAAAGTGCATACAAATGAGAATTGTGCAGACATGTTCACAAAACCAGTACTGTTAGAGAAGCTACAATGGTGCTTGGCTTCACTTAGCTTCCAGAAAAGGTGATGAACATAAGCAGGAGCAAGGTATCGGGTTAATTGTTGTCAAGGTGGAGATTGCTGGAAATGGTGACAACTATTGATCCATGAATAGGATTTCAGATCCTATAAACCAGGGTTGGTTGTAACCAATGCGACCCAGTTAGAATATGGATGAGATTACATTTAATAATCAGTTTCTAATATACATTGCTATAAATTTGATGTATGCCCGTACAGGCTGGTGTGAAAAAAATGAATGAGATCCGACTGTAATCTCCATTAGCTGAATAATAAGATAACCGATACCTATGCTTGGTGGACGTAGCCCAACGTTTGGGTGAACTACGTAAATTGTTGTGTTCCTTATCTGCATTTGTATTGATTGTCTTATACTAATTTGTGTTTCCGCATTTGCAAATTACAACATTCTAAACACAAAACACAAGAGCAAGAAAAAATGACATTATTGAAAAAGAAAAAAAAATCTCTTCTAAACCCAAGACACAATAAAGAGCATTAGACAAAAAAGAAAAAGGCATTACTGAAAAGCATGTCCATTGTGCAGGTTCATAGGTTAGGCTGTTACAGAAGGAAACTCTACCCTTCATTCTAAACATGGCCATTCGCGCAAAATTCAATCAAATCTCTAAATGATCTAAGCAATGAGGCTTTTTAACTTTCGTTTTTTAAATACAGGCTTTACAACTATATTAAAAAGTTTTTATTCATTGCCCTATTTCTTTCAATAAGAAAGTATAGCAGATGTGCGTTTGCAGCCGACCCGTTTTCTCATTTTTCAGTTACAGCATTTTTCAGTTTGTATGAATTGTACATGATTAGCTTAATCTTTTTTGGCTTATTATAGTCGTGATGAACCTAGTTTGGCATTTAGCAGCCAATTTTTTTCATTGGATAATGGATAAAATTAGTATCTTTACCTAAAATTATTTATAGGCACAAACTTGTCAAAAGACTTCAAGGGAACATTATCTAAAAGCACACCTCACCTTGAGGATGAATGGAAGAATACCAAATGCGTCGTTATTCAAAATGGAAAAGGTTGCACTGGAGATTTACCCACTTCATCCTAGACTTGGTCATGGGCATAACCAGCTTGCCGTAGAAGGTTACAGGGAGAAACCCCACGATAGAAATATCAATGTTATCATGAGTCTTGATGTATGGTATTTATACAGATGCATAAGAGCGTTCAACCATATTTCTCTATTGTGACACTGATTTTGGCTTTTTATATTCAAGATGGGTATTATGACTGCAAGTGCCCCCAAAGGCCATGGGTAGCTTAATTTCTTGTTTTAACCTGCTTTTAATTCGAGGTCTCATTGCTTGTTTCATAAGAAAATGTTAAATTTCTACAAAGTTGGATTTACATGAAACATCTCTTAAAAACATGTATGTTTATGTTAACAAAGCATTTGTTTTTATGTATGATTTGCTCACACCTATCCAATTCTCTAAAGAAATGTTACTGTTACTTGTTGTCTTTCATACGATGGAAAGAAAAAATCGTTTTTTCTGAATTAGTCATGTATTAAACCTGGGAAAGGGTAGTTAATAGTTCATAGTAGGGATAAAGATTAGAAGGAAAGATAAATGATAGACCAGTAAAGTAAGGGCTTATAATGATCCCACTTGAGTCAGAAAAACCTCTTTTGAATTTTCTAGCAATGGTAAACATACTATATGTGCACTCATATCTAGATAGATTCTACAAAATTATCAATTATATTGAGTTTATTAACTAGGATCTTTTTTGAGTTTGCTTCTTTACACCTTTTATTAATAGATATGATTTCAATTTTTATTCAATTATGCCTTTGTTTGTCTAAAATTTTGATTGGTTAAATTATAGCCCCCTTTCAAAATTGCTACTTCCATAATCTTTCATCTTCTATTTTTTTTTCTGGTGTAATAAGCTACATTTAGACCTTGAAATGTCTCAATTCCTTAATCATAGAACTTCATGGAAAAATAGTGGTCCAGTTAGGAAAACTCACTATGAATCCCAAATCCTTTTGAACCCAGAACTAACACCCAAACTCTTGTAACACATCATACAAGTTGTCTAAAAGCTTAGGGAATGATGAATAGTTAGAGTTGGTGATGTACAATTAGAGTTGGTGATGTACAAAAAAAATAGATAAATCCAAGGCCTCAGATGACTTGAAGACAAAGTTCACATTGTCAAGTCGGTGTCTCTTTGGAGAAGTTTGTTTTGAATCATGTTTCTTCATTTCATGTATTCATGCATGATCTATTCCAAGGATCGATTGGTAGCCATCTACTAGCACCTAGACTCAATTCACTCTTTGTGCGGAACACCTAGTGGAATTCCATCTTAGTCAACCCTCGACTTAGTTAATTCACACATTATTTAAACCAATCAACTACCTTTGAGACCTCTTAATTGACCCTCAACTCATTTGACCCATGCAACCTTCAACAAGGATCGTGAGTTATCCAACATGTTCAATTGAAAGGATGAACCAACTCATGTCAGATGGCATCATGAGTAGTCAATAAACAATAAGAAAGAGACATCAACATGGAAGTGCATGTCTCTTAGTCATCTTCTTCTAGTACAAAGCTTGGAAGAAGTTGTTTAATAGCTTTGTAATCAATTATGTAACTATCTTGTAACTAAAACATAGTTGGTAGGACACAAACTTTCTTTAAGAATGCATAATGCATATAATCATGAGTAGAAATGGGTCCACTCTAGGTTCTATAATTAGGAATGGATCATTATATAATTCTTCATCTATCTTGGTACTTTCTAGGTAGAAAAATTGGAGGAATTGTCTTGCATGGCCCATTTTAGTTGTAGGTTCCAGTTTTGAAATTTTCGGTCCAAAACTTTCCAGGACCATTTGAGGCATCAAATAGCACTTTTTGGAGTCAAAAATTTGCAAAAATAGTTCACATCCCCTTGAATCGATTCTACACCCTAGACCTTTCCAACCATGAGAAAATTACCTTCATTGGAGACTATATGTAGTAGTTATATCTCCCACAAGTTGACCTACATTATTGGCCACCATGGTACCAAGTGGATGCCACATAATTCCCCATTACTCACAAATGTGGAACTATCCACATATGGAATTTCAAGAATATTCAATAATTTCTAAAAATCTAATGTTAATTTAGGGTTGAGGCATCGAAAAGCATTAACCCTAGAGGATTATTAGGATATGATAAATACTAGGCCATTGGGAGGAGAAAGGGTTCCATTATTTAGCATTGTACTTGTTGCATGGTTGAGAAGAGAATGTAGGAATGGGATTTGAGAGTATAATATAGGAGGAAGAAGTTTTTATAGCATCCATTCAATCCATGGTGTTAAAGGAAACACCATAGTGGTGTTAGGACCCAGAAATGTCCGTTTTTCACTATATCTTTTACCCTTTCAACCTTATCATTTCTATGCTAAATGCCTACTTTAATGCTGCCAAGACCCTTTTTCCCGAGGTATGAGTCATTAATATTGCTTTGATATTCTTATTTACTTAACACGTTTGATTGGTAGTATTTCTCATATTTTACCCATAAATGTGTAACTAATGATCAAAATGTGTAGAGCAACCAAGACTTGAAGAAAGATCGTTGTTACACCAATTGTTACAGTTGTGTGCTAATCTTGCATGTTGTTACACGACTACAACAACTACACACCTTTTCTGGAAGCTATCATACTTGTTACAACATACTCCCACTAATCCTGGAAGTTGTTACACCAACTACAACAAATGTGCACCAATCCTAAAAGTTGTTACACTCGCTGCAACAAATGACCACCGATCCTGAAAGCTGAATCCTGAAGAATGATCCTCTTCTGTTACACGTTTTGGCTCATGGTAATTCTTTCTCCAGATTTGGTGAATATGACAGATCTCTTGTATGTTATGAACAACTTGAGAATCTAGGATTATCAAGGCTATTCTGAGTCCATTTTGAACTAAATGACTATGTCTTTAAATAGTGGAGCTTTTGTAATCATTGATACCGAAATATAGTTGTGGAACAGAGAGTGAAGAAAGAGCATATTGTATCTGAAACCTTTTTCGAATCAATAAAGAAGTGCATTGAGTTTCTTTAACCTAATGTAGACTATTTTTGAGTGGATTCAGTGAGAAGGAAAGGGCCCACCTTCCTCACAAACTCCCCTCCGTTTTGATGTTTTGATTCTTATCTTAGTTACTTTGATTTGTGTGATTAATCTGTTAAGTATTCTTAGAGTACAATTGTTGTTACAGTTCAGTACCTTCCTGTCAAATGTGCATCAATGTATCTCATGAGAATTAAAAGTCAAGTGTTGTATACTACTGGAGAATCATATTTTGGCGTCGTTGCCGGGTAAGATAATTAGAGATTCTTGTAAGCACATTAGTTTTATTTTCTTAGGAGTGATTAGTCTGTATGAATCGATAAACAAGAGGACGTATCCCCAAAAATACAAGAACAAGGTTACCTATGCCTCGACAACAAAATCACCTTGGGTAATGGAACCCATAATGGAGAAGCCCTTAACAACAAATTATTTATCAAAACCATCACCAACCAAACCCCTATCAACAACAGTTCCAACCTCAGTACCAACATCAACAGCTGCAGTTACCTCCCAATGCCCCATAGAACAATCCTCCCTTACGACCTCAGATGCCTATGAAACCTAACCCAAATCCAAATAATAAGGCCGTTCAAAATATTGATATACACAATGTTCTAGCTCTATGTATTAATCCTATGCCTTGTGATGAGATAAAATTGAGATTAGGGAGAATAGTCGAGCCAATAATTGAAGATGCTCTATATTCAAAATTAGACAAGGAATCAAGGAAAAAAACATCTATTGATACAGAAGAAATTGACCAACCGATCATAGAATTAGTAGATCCCCCATTCCCTGGAAGGCTGGAAATTACCAAAACTGTGGAATTACCATCCTTCAATCTCTTAGGAGAATTGCAGAATTTGCATGTTAACATTCCATTATTGCAAGCAATTAGGGATGTCCTTATTTATGCGAAGAATATGAGAGACCTCTGCATCAAAAGCCCTAGAAAGAAACCTAGGTACCCCCTCACAGTACACGTAGTGGGAGAATTGTCTGAACTATTGTTAGAAAAAAACCCACCTATTAAATATGGCGATCCAGAAAACCCTATAGTTACTATCAAGATCAGACATACATTTATTTCCCATGTGTTAGTTGATTTAGGGGCAGTGATTAACACTATGCCAATAGAGACTACACAATTGATGCAACTCAGAACGCAAGTCCGACCTACTCCCACTGGCTTAGAATTAGTTGATCGTTCTACCATCTGACCAGAAGGAGTAATTGATGATCTAGTTATTTCAGTTGACTCATGGGAGTATCCTGCTGATTTTTTTGTATTGCAACCCAAAACTCGTCTGTCAAGTCACCCTCTAATTCTAGGAATAACTTGGTTAGCTACAGCCAATTCTTTTATTAGATTTAGATCTGGTTCAATGACCATCTCTGATGGTTATGAAACCAAGAAACTTACCCTTTATACCCTTTATCCTCATGCTACACCTAGTGTGGAACCCAAAATTTCTTAATGGATGAACATTGAGGATGAAAGCACTTTGTCTGTGTTAACCATAGGAAAAGCCCTGAGTTTCAAAGATGAGACAGAGGATGAGTTAATCAATTTATTTATATGTGACCCCTCTATTGTTACACAGAACACAGACCACCTATTAAGTAGAATCTTCGACCCTATCCTCCAAGAAGGAATGAGCCCATAATTGTTTTCTGAAACTACTATAAATCAAATTAATTCAGTTGAAACAACAAACGTTGTAACAACAAACATTGAAACAAGCATTACTGAAACAACTGAATTATTTCCTAAATTCATTTCTAAGAGCATCGTTGTAGAAATCAAACCTGGAAAGACCCTACACATCAATATCGATTTACCTTCTGTTGAAACTCGCCATTTGATGAAGTTATTGATTGACCATAAGGAAGCATTTGCCTGGGATTATATGGATATGAAATGGATTTCATCTGACCTATGAACCCACCATATATACATCAAGGAAGAATGTCAAACCATTTTCCAACCCCAAAGGAGGATGAATCCTAATCTTAAAGAGATCGTTAAGGAAGAACTACAAAAACTTCTAAATGTTGGCTTCATATACCCTATATTAGACAGTGAGTAGGTTTCACCATTGTTTATCGTACCTAAAAAGAATGGTAAGTGGAGAGTGTGTGTGGACTATAGAGCCCTGAATAAGGTCACGTAGAAGAATCATTTCCCTCTGTCATTTATCAATCAGGTTCTAGACAACCTATCTGGGAAAAGGTTTTTCTCTTTCCTAGATGGATTTAGTGGCTATAACCAGATAAAAATTGCTCCACAGGACCAAGATAAGACCACCTTTACCAGACCTTGATGTATTTTTGCCTACAATTTTCTCCCATTTGGCTTGTGTAATGCACCATCCACTTTCCAGAGAGCTGTGATTGGTATTTTCTCTGATATGGTGAATGACTGTATGGAAATATTCATGGATGATTTTACACCTTATGATATTGATTTTGATGAAGCTTTGACTAATCTGGAAAAGGTGCTCAAAATATGTATACAGTCTCATCTTTCTCTAAGTACAAAAAAATGTCATATGATGATGAGTGAAGGTGTGGTGCTCAAAAACTTCATTTCTTATGCAGGAATTCAGGTAGACCCAACCAAAATCCAGGTAATTTTGGACATTACAACTCCATCAACTCAGAAAGAGGTAAGAATTTTTTAGGATATGCTCAATATTACAGGAGATTGATTAAAAAAAATTCCAAACTTGCATCTCCCTTATTTTTTCTATTAACAAAAGATGTTGACTTTCGTTGGAATGACAATTGTGAAATTTCTTTTGCAAATCTGAAACAGAAATTGTCCATAGCTCCCATTTTAAGAGGGCCCAATTGGGCTCTGCCTTTTCACATTTGTTCAGATGCCTCAGACATTGCACTTGGTGCATAACTTGGGAAGTAGGAGGATAAGGATCCCTATGCTATCTGTTGATACTGAGAAGGGGGTGAATCAGTATCAAGTACAATTTAAAACCTTTTTCAACTTATACTTAAACCATTCAACTATATCCAATGAGAAATGAATAATAGTATAAGAGTTACACCAATACATCACAATACACCATGCACAATATATGAGAAATAATCAATAATTATTGGTCAAGGGAAGTAATGACTTCCAAAGGTAGCTACAGCTTCCAACTCTAAAGGGAGGGATAAACCTCCAAGAGGAATATACAATCCTCCAATATCAAGAGAGATTTGAACTCTCCATCCTTGCCCCTTCCTTCCACCCAAGAATATATGTGAGATAATAAAAATTTACATTAAATCATCACCATCAACCAATCATCACATAGAACCTAATAGTGCTTCCTGAGACTTCTTCAATTTCTACAATTCTTCAATTCTTGGAGTACTCTGATCCTGTGGATAATATTACTCAATGTATTCTCTAAAACTCCTCCAATTTTCACTCCTTGAATCCTCCCCAAAAAGAGGTTATAGAAAGAATGGTAGACTTTATTCAATT
>CBVK0100247405.1:0-11450 GCA_900067695.1 Picea abies | reverse complement strand
GGGGGGGGGGGGTTGAATCAGTATCATTACTTTTACCACTTTTAATCACAATATGCATTCTTTAACTTTATCAACAATGTTCAATGGTTTATCATTTATACATTCAATACTTTATTTCATCATAAAAAGTATCATCCATCAGTACATAATATACAACCATAGAGAAACATCCACAAATACACAGTACACCAGAATTTATGTGGAAACCCAAATGGGAGAAAACCATAGAATGTTTTTCTTATATGTCAGAATAAATACATTCATAGGAAGCACCAACTTCCCAATTTCTAGATCCAACAGGAAGGAGGCTCCAACCCCCTAATTCTCAAGATCCAGCCTAAAGGAAGATACAACTCCCAGAATTCTCTAGCTCCAACCAGAAGGAAGCTACAACCCCCTGATTCTCAGGCTCCAACTCCCTGATTCTTCGACACCAATAAGAAGGAGGATACAACCCCATTTCCTTTCCCCATCCAACCATCCTGAAATATAAATGTAGACAACTTGTCACTACCACTAAATCAAACAACCTGTCACTGTCAACCTGTCACATCAATTTTTCACAACAACCTCTCACAACAATCTATCTCAACAATCTGTCACATCAACCTGTCTCAAAAACGTGTCACATCAATCTCATCAACCAAATCAAATCTAATCACATAGATCAATCACCAAACACAACTCTCAACCATATGCACCATATCACCAAAATGTGCATCAACGAAATCAACTCAAAAAAAACCGCAACCATCATCAATACATGCATCATCCAAATCATATATAATCACATAGATCAATCACCAAACACAACTCTCAACCATATGCAACATATCACCAAAATGTGCATCAACTAAACTAACTCACAACAAATCACAAACATCATCAAGACATGCATCAACCAAATCAGATCTAATCACCAAGATCACATATCAATGTCACCAAGAGAATATCTCAAACCATATGCCCAAGATCACCAAAAACATCCCTCTAGTCATGTACCAAACATGTACTAATAATATCAAACATGTACTAATAATATACCAAACATATACCAAGATTACCAACACATGTCTTTGATAATGCACCACAAGATATACCAATATAACCTAGATATGTACCAGCAATGTGCCTCAACAGATTTTCCTCAAATCATACTCTACAACAAGTTCCATACATCCAAGAGGCATATACCAAGACTCACTAAGACATGCCTCAATCATGCTCCCCAACTTCACAAAGATACACCCTCAACCAATCATATAACATACCTTTTAACTCTATAGAAATCTTATTGCATCAGATATCAAACAAGCATACCATTCTGGCTATTACCAACCCAGGATTAGCATCTCTTCAAACCATTTCACTACTCTCTTCACAAATCCGTGATTTCCTCTTCTACTACTCGTGGATGTTCGCACTTTCTTCCTTTTCGTCATGCGTATGTCTGGGAATTTCCCTTCTTCAACTCCCAGATGGCATGTACATGACCCTATTTCACTAAAGATCGTGGATGTCCATTATTCTCTAATTTTTTGGCCCATGAATGTACATGAAATTTCCTTCTACAGCTCGCGGATAACCTCAGAAAACCTGGAACGGTCCCATTCTCTAGAGCTCCAAAACTTTCACTCCTTCAGACCTTCATTGCCTCAAACTTGTCACTTCATATTCGTACTATATCACTTCACATATATATGTCAATAGTACCTTCACATAACACTTTAAAACATAGATATTCATTGGATCAATAGGTGCTAATGGGAGTCTCTTGATCTCTTATTTATACTTTCCAAGTGCCTTCCTTTAGGGGCCATATTCTAACTGTTTTACCCATCTTCCCTCTTCTAAGGATAACCCACTTTATTGTTGCAACTACTTACCCATAATTAGTAAACTCATAACTTCTTTTTGAAATTAATTTATTTTTAATTATTTTCTTATTGCAACAACTTTACCCATAATTAACTCCTAGTTGCAACCACTTTGACTAGCAAACTTCTTGATGAATTTCTAGAATATTTTAGAATAATTCACTTCTTGTTGACCTTCTAGGGGTTTCTAGAATATTCTTAAGGGTCCTCCAACTTCACAAATCCACATCTCCTCAATCCTAAGGAACCACATGACATACCACATATCACTGAAAAAATCACGACATGTATTATCCATCTATGATAGTCTTCCCTGCAATTACAATATCCTTCTTGTCCATATTCCTTAATCAACTTCGGGTCCCATAACCACACCTTTGGGGCTACATCTAGACTACATCAAATGCACCCAAATAACTCACCATCAATCTCGATCATACAAATGTCAATCAATTGTCCATCATCTATGGACCTCTCCAAGGGTTGACATCAATGAAAACCAACTACCCAACATTCTATGTAATTGATATACGATCATCAACCAACTATAACCAAATCCACTCACATGGATACCAAAACCATCACTAATCATGTCAACCATGTACAAAAACATGTACCATATCATGCATCAACCATGTACCAAAATATGTCCCATACCATGTACAACAACCATGTACCATATCAATCACGTACAAAGATATACCATAAACCATATACTATGAGATGTGCCTCATCCATATACCATATCACTCATGATATGTATCAATCATTCCATACACCATGTACCAAATATATAATCCAATGTATCCAATATTCGCCTCAAGCATGCACCATAAAAACCAAGATCATATACCAAGTATATGCCTCAAACATGTGCCATGCATCACAAATATGTTCCTCTAACAATGAACCATAACAACCATACACAATGTACCAAGGATATGTCTCAAGCACGTATCAATATCACCAAGAAATGTACCTCATACATGTACCAAATATATGCCTCACACCATGCATATAAGATGTGTCTCAAGCATGTGCTAATGTCTCAACAAGATACCAAATACATGACTCAAGCATGCACCATAACATCACCAACATGTAACCTTCAAAACATGCATATAGACATACCTTTAAACTTGTAGATGACATGGTGCACTGTGGTATAGACTTGCAGACCTTCCTTGGTCTCAACAACCTAGTACAAGCATCCTTATTCAAATCTAGATTAGCCTCACTGGACATATTCCAGTTATCACACAGGGCCTTGCGTGACAGGCACTAAGAAACCTACAAGGATGCCTCGCGAGACACCAATAATGTGACCTACGGGGGTCATCTGAACTAGGTTTTATTAGAAAACCCTCACTCTCCTCTGCAGTCCTGAAACTTTCACCTTCACACTTCTTGTGTTGCCTCAGACTTTCTACCTCAGATTCACCAAATAGATCAAGTGTGCTCAGATAGAAGATATTCAATAAAGTTGTGTATTCAAATGAGAGGCTTCTTGTTGTGTATTTATACTTTGTCAAGTGACCTCTTTCCTTAACTTTAGGGTCGACATGTTATAATTTTTCTACCCTTAATCAATGACTTGTTACTTCTTTTTGAAACCGTTTAGGGGCTTCCTCGGGGCTTCCAACTTCATGACCTCATAACTCCTCAATCGTGAGGAACTACGTGACATACCACCTACCATTGGAAATGGTGTGATGAGGATTATCCATCTATGAGAGTGTTACATGCATTTACATTGTCCTTCATTTCCTTATTCCTCAAACAACTTCAAGCCTCATGATCACACCTTTGGGTTTCTTGTAGACTTCTTCAAAGTGTCTTCCCGTGAGGGTCATGCTTAAAGCTACGACATAAGGGGACCACTTTGGAGACTTGTTCAATTATACCCATTACTTCTAGATGCTCTTAGACTTCCTCTAAAGTTGACATCAATGACAATCAATTTTCCAATGGTATATTTATTGGTGCATTCAAACACAAGTCTATAGGAGATAAGGTGACACTTTTTCTATAACAAATTAATTAAAATACAACCAATTCTTACACCTTTCTATAACTTAGATCCATCAAAAAACAAATTCTAGATGTTAGTATTTACATTCAAGTTAGTTGAAATACTAGTTTCTACATACACTATGATACAATTATCATTTTCTGTAGGCTAAGTGCAACAAAATTCCAAGGGATATTCTTTTGCTGCATAATTTCTAATTTTAGTTTAAAGAAGATAAAATCCTAGAATTGAATGCATGAATTGTATCAGTTCATTGAATCCTTCCAATTCTATCTCTATATGCTTCATATGAGCCTCTTGATCAATACAAACTTGGTTTTATTGTCCATTTAATGGTAACCATAGTTGAGAACAATTTGTGGAAAAATATCCTTGCAACTTCTAAGACCAATCCCTGCTAAAAAAAGACCATAATATTCAGGAATATCAACAACAACAATGTCTATAATTTGGTATAACATTTGGTTATAAGGTACCTTGATTAGAAGATATTTAATCTCCCTAATAAATTTAGCATTTGACTTGTCTATTTGAATAATCCAAGTGGGACACTTCTTTGGAGTAGTATTTATCTTGTTGCATATGTTAAAAAAAGGAATTACATTTGAGGATGCTCCTAAATCAACCAAACAATTATAAAAATTGTTATTGAATATTTAAAAGGTCAATAGAAAGGTTACGGTTTGGGATTTGGATTGATTATCAATAATAGAAATATTCACAATAGCTTTGTGTCTTGTCTCATAATTTGGTTTTACTAGAAAACAAGTTTTTTTTGCTTCAAAATTTTCCATTGTTTTTTGAGGTATACCAAGATATGTTTTGTAAGATTGTGAAATAAGGTCTCTTTGTTGAGGGATATTGTTGATGTCAAAAAATGAAACATTTTCTTTGTTTTTTTTCATATCCTCAATCACATTGTAATCCATGCTCATCCAAGGTATGTTTGTCACTACTATTTTCATGGGTGAGACAAGAACTACAATCTTATGGTTTATGGTAGGTTGGGATGTAGAAGGATTTGAAGGAACATACCCCTTAATTCTTAGGTTGTAATCTCTTTGTACTATTTGGGTGGTCTAAATGTATTATAACATTTTATTTGCTTCCTCTTTAAGTCCAAGAGACATGTCCCATAGGAATGTTGTTGCCTCCCATGATTCTTCTGCTTCCATACTTCCTCATTTTCAACTTCTTGAATAGGTACCTCATTCTATTTTTGTTGACCTAGAAACTAGTTTGAAAATAGAGTCATGGAATGTAGCCATTGAGGACATGCTTTCTCATAATGATTTTCATGATGATATGTACAGTAATTTTCCATACTTATATCCTCTAAGTTAAAGTTAAAATTTATAGGTTTGGGTGGCTTTGAAGAAGTGATAGATTTCCTATAGAAATGTATGTAAGTTATCGAATTAGAAGTGCCTTCTCCATAATTCTTTTTCAAATCTATAATCTCATTTGATAATTTATTAACCAAATTTAATACACTCTCCATGTCTACAGGGTCCTTATCCTGAATCTAAGTATTTGTTTTAGAGGGTGGTTTGGGTAGAGAAATGAATTTATTAGGGGTAGTTTTAGTTTCCCCATTTCTTGGATTTCCTACCAAGCTCAACATTTATTTTTCCACATTATTGTCTTCTTCAAAAATTTATGCTAATGTACTTTTACCATCTCTCTTAACAAACATGGAAATGGATTCATACAAGGAAAACATATAATAATAAAGAACTACTTCTTCAACTAGGGAATACTTTAATGAGAATTTATTTAAGATGGTGATCAATCGTTGGTTACAATATTTTATCATATTAATTGATATAAGTTATTTTAAAAGTGAAACTGGGGTAGATTCATCACCAAACTTACAAATGAATGTTATTTCAAAATCATTCTAATTACTAATGGATGCTATGGGTATATTGAAATACCATGTAGAATATTTTCTCTCAAATGTTTAAGGAAAATGTTTTCATACCACATCTTCATGTTCCACATTCAATAACTCAATAACCAAATAAAAGTTTATAATGTGGTCCTCTAGTGAATCTATTTTTTTAGATCAAACTTTGGAAGGATATCCTTAGATGTTTGGGAGGATCATGGAGATGTCTTACTGGATTAAGGGAATCTTGGGCTCTTCAAGTAGGTAATTGAGGTTAGTTTACTTCCATTTGGATAGTGAAAATCTGTATAATAATTTCACAAGCTTACTTGACAAAATATGAGTCAAAATACAGTCTTGAAGGTTTAAAGAATGAGATGTTGAAGACGAAAGAGATGGTGGGATTTCATTTAAAGGTTGCATAATTTAATCAAGTGTGAGATCAATCAAGTCTTCTACAGTCTCAATGATGGTCTCTAAATTAGTTTGAATGACACTCTTATTAGTTCTCTTTCATCTAGGGAGTAAGGGATCAATGGGAAACTTGTCAATTTTCTTAGCATATGCTTGCTTAAGTTGAAAAAAATCATTAACTTCTTGATTAGGAATAACATACAATGTTTCAATTTCTATAGAAGTAGGATTCTCAAAATCAACATTCGTTCAGGATTAGTTATCTTTGAATCACCAAAAAGATTGCAACCTAAATTATGTTGTGAAAAATTACTTTGCAAATTATCTCTATCATCCATACAATGAAAGAACTCCTTCTATCACCAAAACTCTTGACAATGATAAATGGAACTATGTAATAAATAGGGGATATACCTAATGAAAGGTCCCAATTAGACATTACATTGTTTGGAATAGGGAACCGATTGAGATTATGGCACGACAACCTTTACTAAATTTTTTGGGGTGGGGTTATCGATTGTGGCTTAGTCCACCACTTAGGTTTCTCTGAGATGAAATAATTGAAATGCAACTATTCTAATATTCAAAATGAAGAATAATTCCTAGAATAAACTACAAAAACTAAGGGGATAAACATAGCAGCAAATATATCACTACTCTATATATTTAGAAAGAAAGTTACTATGGAAATAAAAGTAGAAAATTGAATATCTAGGTATAGTACTATTCTTATAGATATAGAAAAATGATTTGTGAGATAAAAAAAAAAAAAAATAAGACATATTTATCATACATGAGAAAAGTGTACAATGTAAAAGCAAATTCTTACACCTTTCCAAAACTCAGTAAAATAGTAGAATGAGTTCTACAAACCATAATCTTCAAAAATAAAGTGTCTCCAAAATAACGTGGCTAGCACTAGATTCTCATTCATTTATTTTATAAAAGAGTTTACAAAATTGCAAAAGAAAAAGGCCCATCTCAATCGATTTTCCCATACTTATACAAAAGGAAGAACAAGAGAAACCCATTAGTTTGACACATCTTGCTAACTAATCATTTTCCCTTCTTGCATGTTGGGTTCCCCTATTGTATTGTCATTTTCTCCTATATGAGGGTTGTATTCCTACTGCATGTTCAGATACCCTCCTTGGATACTTAAATCCCCTTCTTTAGAAGAGTGCCCCACTTGGATTAATGAAGCTTCCTCCATCTTCTTACATAAGTTTTCCATGCCTCAAAATTTTGATTTAGAGAATCTCCCTAGGAAAAATTACATTGTTTAAATGGGGATTTATATGAAGCAATACTTTGCATTAATGTTTTCCTAAATTTCTCCATATTAGGTAGAAAAGTTTTGATCAATTTTATGTCCTTGGTAGAAGCATTGATAAACTATGGCTACTTCATCAACTTCGAGGAGAGACTTGTTTTTGGTACTAATATAATCATCCAGGTCCTTAAACACCTCTATTTGTGGAAAGAATCTGTATTTTGGTCCAAATGAAGGCAAATGGAAAGTGTTTTCCAATTTCTTTATGACCTGGGAAATTATAGAAGAGTTTGTTACTTCATGTGTAATCCCCTTGAGAGCATTTTGATACACGTGCTTCCAATATATTAGGAAAAAATTCATTTCTTCATGGGATTCATGAGTAAGTACAAGAGTTTCAATAGGGACTTCCTCTAGGGAGGATTGTTAGTCCCTCACTTTACCAAATTGTAATCGAGCTCATTAGTAGGCAAGTTATCATGCTTGAATATGGGCCATGAGATTAGCTATATCTTGGCCTTGGGCCTGCACATGTGCTCTATCATAGAATTCCATTTCCACTTTGTTTATCCCATTTTGCACCCTGAATTCACAGTTAATAAAATATAAAGTATGATATTTGTTGGACTTGTCATAGTTGACTTGTATTTTTCTCTCATATTCCTTTATTTTTGTTTCCACATCCACAATCTAATGAATATTTTCCTATGCAATAGATAAACCAATAAAATTAGATGAATACAGACTCAAATTTCTTGTATCCATCACCACAGTCTCAATGGTGAGCACTATTTCACAATCCATGTTGATTCTCCTTTATTTGTGCTTCTTGATAATCACTTTCTTCCTTTGTTTATCAAATATAAACAATTCTAGATTGGCAACATCATCTACTTGTGTTGGAATAGGGCCATCACCTCCTACAACCATTCCTAGACCAAAGGTACTGGAAAATGTTTGAGTTGTGATTTTTTTTCCATTGGTTAAGAATCGTGTTGCTCCATATTTCTCTCATTGCCATTGGTCTTTTGTGCCAATTATTCTCCTTCTTTTCTTGTCTCTTATGTATAGGTATCATCCTAATTTTTATTCCTTATTTCTTCTTGTATTCTCTTCTTCTCTTTGGATTTATCCTTGACTTATCTTTTAGCTAGCTATTGTATCTTTATTTTTTCTACTTCAGCCTCAAATTTAAATTCTTCTTCTCTATTCCTAGTTTTTTTTACTTCATTTTATCTTTCTTCTTCTTTGTCTCTGCATCAACTTTGGATTTTTCCTCTACTTATTATTTTTTCTTGGCTTCTGCATCTTCCTTGGATTTCCTTTTATCTTCTACATTATTTTCCAACATTTCAAATTTTGATTTAGCATCAACCTCTTTCTCTCTTTCCAATTCCTCTTCCTTTGCTTCTTTTATTTGTGATTATTATTTTCTTATGGCCTCATCTTCTGCCTTTGTTTTCTCTAATGCTTCCAATATTATATTTTCTCATTATTTTCTCTTTTCCTGGAGGGATTGTCTTTTGGAAATATCCCTTTCGACTTCCTCTTTCTTCTCTCTGTCCTTTTCATCATCAATAACTTGTAGATTATTTATAACCTATTCATGAGTTAATTTTATTTTGTGAGGTTGTTTATCTTCGTTCTCTTCATGCTTTTAGGGGAAGAATATATTCATCCAAAATATATGTTCAATACTCAAGGGATCATGCATTTGACTACTTTCTAGCTTAAAATGATATTTATCAATCTTCTCTCCTTCCATCCTAGCCCAAGTAGAATCTATTAGTCCATACATGCCTATATATAGATGTTATGTTGGGCACAAGTTATTTTTATGCTTCATTAGGCATGTGTTAAAACCATGCGAAGTGATTTGGTATCTGATTTCTTGAATTGGAAACTTGTTTGGCACATAATTTAGAAGACTATGTGGTGACTATGTAACATCACGGATCATGATATAAGTGGAGTATTCATTTAGGCACCAATCTAGAATTTCCTTTAATACTTCTATGGATTCTATAGATATCTTGGGAAGGGTTTGAAAAATATAATCTCATAAAATGGTGCCAATAAACCATCACATATGAGAGAAAAATAATATTTGTACGTGTTCTTCCATAAATCCTTGAAATAAACATGAACAAAGGGTTTTTTGGGATACCAATACTAGCCTAATATTGTGAATGTGTTAGAGGCACACATCACATCCAATAGATAGGAAGACATATAAAACTCTAGGTTTCCTAAGAATGAATATATTTGAGCCTTTCCTATAGGTTATACTAGTGTGTTGGATAAGATGGTTGCCCAGTTGAAAAATTTTCCCCTCTTAGTTATTTCATACACCATTGGCATGCATCCTATCCTCACATTGTTATCGTGCAAATTGTATGTTGACAAAGCCCGACCCAATCCACAATATGGTGATAATTATGGTAGATTCTACCCACTGTCACCTTAGATAAACCCTCCCCTCTCTTTAGTGAAGGAAAAATCCTACACAAGGGGGGAATCTTAGGTGACCCTAGGGGGATTGAGACGGAGGATGGAGATATGATAAGTGAAACCACTATAGGTCAATGATAGAGATGATGGAAGGCTTGAAAATGAGTCTTGTAGAAGGACACATGATTTCCAAGTTATAGATACCTGCAAAACAAGGTTATCCCTACCCAAAACAATACAATTAATGGATATATAAGCCTTTAAACCAAGGGGAACAAGCAAGAAACCTTGATTTCCAAAATATGCATCAGTTATATAAATATATATCAGCAAAATAAAATGACAATTGCTGCAAATTTAAGCATCTAAAACATAGTACAAGATATCAGAAATAAAGCTATCAAAGACTAGTCTGACTTCCAATGATTAAAGTGAGATTTTTATGGTGATTATGGTTGTTTATTAGATGTTATCAGAAATTTATTATAACAGCCAAGAATCTTTAGCGAACAATTTCTACAGCATCAAAATCCAACCACAAAAATTAGCAAGCAATCCGTAAAAAATATAGGCAATGAGCAGTAGAACAATAATAGATGTTTACAAGTAAATTTCAGCAGTTGGTAAGTGTGCAACAAGTAAAAGAGAGAGTTTTATGCAGACCTAATGGTTGTATCTTTAATTTTATAATAGACAGGAGATAAAACATAGCACAATAGAGAGAGAAGATGAATTTTCCCAAGAGGGGTGCAAATTTCAGCCAAGAATCCTCTCTAAGATGGGAGAGTTATGATGAAAATGAAATAGGAATGATCCTTATTTATACAAATACTCTAAAAAGTGTTTGTTCACTTAACTTTAGGGTAAACCACAAAGTAAGAGGCCAAAAACCCTTAATTTTCCCCTTTACAATATTAAGTTTAAATTTAACTTAAAAATTGCACATAAGAAACCCCAAAGATGACGTCAACCCTCTTTAGGGTGATGTTTTGTCACTTCTAGCAATTCGTTGGAGCTTGGAAGTGAAACATTGGGCCTCCAAAGGCGTCCCTCTCATGCGCTAATGTCTCCTCCATTAAAATCTTCCAAGTTTCAAGTCAACCACACCACCACTCCAAACCATATCCCTAGGCTGACGTCAATCCCTCCAAATGTGATGTTTTGACTTCCAAAGGCAAAACGTTGGGCTTGTAGGGGCTAGGTGAGGTCATCCAAAGTTTCTCTTAAGCCTCCAAAGGTCATCATAATCATCTAATGTGCAGGCCATGGTATCTACCTTGTGGGATTCATGCCCCAAGGAATCCTAAGCTAGGCTTGTTCCTCCAAAACTATCCACCAATCAAGGCCATGCAAAGACAATGAATACGCCCTCCAAGGATATGAAGTCAAACATATCATGATAATTAAATAAAATCAATAAAATAGTCACCTAAGCTGCAAGATACCAGATATATAAAATATGTAGAAAAGAAATGAAATGCTAGAAATGACAGAATAAGTGAGATCGGAAGA
>CBVK0100247404.1:5886-16591 GCA_900067695.1 Picea abies | reverse complement strand
AGACGAAGTTTTTACAACATAAGCTCAAAAATAATTAATTAATTAAAAAATTAATTAATTAAAAAAAAACTAACTTAGACTTGACTGAATTCCGCGAAACTTCAGACACTGTCTAGCATCGTCATTTACAACATTCCTAGACATAGGTTACCTGAAGACGAAACCATTAAGACGCCTTTCACCACTCTGGAGGAAATTATTGCATGTGAGGAGGGAAAAACTCAAGGGAAGTCGGTCAGGAGCTTGTCTGGTCGACAACCTGAGGATAAAAAACCCTCGGTGAAAGGAACTCCCTTAATGGAAACATCCCAGGCACCTGACCTAACTATGACTCATGCAGACTTATTACATTGTTAACCCACGCAGGGGTGCGGAAATTCCGTTTACAAAATTTTAAGTGCTGGGGGTACTAAGCACCCAATAAAACCATCTATGTCTTCTGATATAGAATAATCTTCATGATAATGAGTTGACCCCTGTGCTGAATAGGCGGTCAACACCACCCTTGCAATATCGTGACGGCTAGTTAGAATTTTTTTCTTTACAAAGTAATCAAACTCGTGTGCCACCTTTTGCCCAGTATTCCCTCCCCTTACCACGTTGTGGATCTTGGGTAACAAGAAATGGCAAAGGTCTATGTGGCTAGTTTAATTAGGGACCTAATTCTATTATTGCTAAAACCATTAAAAAGGGGTTGAAGCCGGGGACAATTTCACGACACTATGTGTCCTCTTTGTTGAGTGCCCAAACATCTTGGATTTGACCTGCGGAGCTAGAGGGGAACCTTGTTGTCCCCTTATTGATCACCCAGCACTTCCTCTTGGTTGAAGGGATAAGGATTTGGGGTAGCAACATAGTGTAGGATTGCAACTTTCACATCTAATTGCCCCTAATTCAAAGAGAGACCTAAAAATATATTAAATGTAACCTACACACATTGCAACACTTTCAACTCACATTTTCTACATTTCAAGTTTTGCCATTCCTTTATTTTCAAGCAATTTACTTTCAAGCAATTTCATTTTCAGCAATTTCATTTCATGTGAATAACCATCTTCAAAGTATCTTTCATTTCAAGTATTCTTTATTCATTTGAGCATAACTCTTTAAAGTGTAAAGTTGTTTTTCAATTCCTTGTATCGATATCTCATAGATTGATCTCATTCTTGTAGAAGTATATTTATTTTGTGTATATGTATTTCTTTTGTGTATATTGGAATAATTGAAATTGGATAATCTTTAGGCACTGGTCTAATTTTTGTTTTGTAAAATAAAAGGTTTGTTTGTCATAGAAATATTCCATTCGCACGATTGGTTGTCATTGGGTTGGGTCTCCCTAATCAGTAAATCAATTAACTCATAGAACTTTAATAAAAACTTCACATAGTTTAATAAGGTCTACCCCCCTTTGCTTCCCTAGGAGTGAGCCTAGACGGAAGGAGTCTAGATCGAGGTGACAGTAAGTCTAGACTTAGATTTGTGCCTCCAAGGACACACCAAGTGGGTTGGAGACTTCTCCATGCTTGTAGGTGTGTATTAGGACGAGAACAGACCCAAACCGTAGGAAGGACATGAAGACTTGAGGTTAGTGCTTGAGTTGTTTTGTCAACCTTGAACTTGTGTGATGGAAATTGGCTAGGCTTTGTAAACCCTAAGGAAGACAAGAGTGCCAGTGTGGGGACCTTCATATTGGTGAGATGCTTTGCTTGGAGGACTAGGAGCTTGATGTTATGTCATGCTTGATGGAGCTTGGTGAGATGCCTTGCTTGGGAAGGTAGTTGTCATGTGATGTGATGGCATACTTGGAGGTACACTTGTGTGATGAAAGTGATGGAGTGGCCAGCTTTCACTAGGAAGGATTCCTAGTTTGAAGGAGTTGGAGGTTAGGGTTTGATGGTGTGATGCTAGCTTCTTGTGGTTACCGTAGCTAGGCTTGGAGAGCATTGTGGAGTAGTCCTAGCTTGTGGTAAGCTAGTGGGCTGTATGTACCAGCTTATCATTAGTTGTTGGTATGTATTTGTAATTCATTCTTATGTTAATACATAGTGTACATTGCTGTCCTAAATTTCTGTACTTGCAGATCTGATTTACAGCTTATTTTTCATGATGATTTGAATAGTTAGTAGCATCGGTTTATCATACTGATTTGATATAATAGTGGGCATATTACTTGGGTGAATTGACAGGCAAAGAGAAGCTAATGGGGCAGTTTTGTACCTAGTACGAATCTGATGTAATAAGATTAATTAGATCTTATTTGTACTTTGAGATGTCCCCTTAAGGGCTGGGAATCATCTCCCAAGTTTGTATGTGATTTGGTGTTTGTTTCTTTGAGCTGCCTAGTTGATTGCTTTATGGAGAAATTATTTATATGCTGTTGTAATTGATAAATCAGACTGATCCCCTAGGCTGAAAGTTCATTAGGAAACAGATCCAAAAAATCCTAAGTAAGTGGGGTTGAAATCTGAGTTGCAATAAAGTGCTGAAAATTCCTAAGTAGCATTCAACTCATAGAGTTTTAACTTTCAATGCATCCCAAACCAGTGTTGATAACATCAATGATTTTTCGCCAATGTGGCGAAAAATCACAATTTTTTTTAAAACTTGACATTACGATGTGTCATAAAAAATCAAGATTTTTTGCCGAAATTTTGTGCCACAATCGAAAAAATCGCCAACCAGCGGAAACCGTGAGGGTTAAAGCGATTTTTGAGTTTGTTTTTCTTCATTTGTGTTTTTTGTCTATTGGAGAGGGAATGAGGAGGGCTTGTGGTCATCATCACTCATTGTGGAGATAGCTAAACAACCATCATCATCACCATCAAGGATTTTTTAGTGGAGCAAGGGTTCAATTTCATTTTCCAACCAATGTTGAATTTTCCATTCATAGGTATGTATTTAAATCCCACCATGTTAATACTATTTTTTTCATAGATTTATGCATGTTTGTTTGCCTCTTTGTTTGCCTACATTTTGCTTCTTTTTTTGTCATTTTGCCATGATTTTCATGCCCATATAACAGTGTAAGGTTTTTATTTTTAATGGGACAGCAAGCTTGATTTTGATTTTTTATCCAGCCTCCTATTGTCATTTTGCATTGCTAATAATCTAATATAGAGGTCTGATTTTTTAAACCAATAGGCTGTTATTTTTTTCTAGTGGGGTTCAATACCATTGTCTTGTGTTTTTCGTCCTTTAGGTTTGAATTTTAAAGCTTTCCATTTCCATAGCAAATATGCCAAAGGCTTTGGACCCATTTTGGCACTATGGGGAACCTGAAGATGAAACAAACCGGCAACGATTAAGCTGCAAATTGTGTGGGCAACATATGACAGAAGGGATTAGCAAGTTGAAATACCATTTGGCTAAACTCCTCGGGCATGATATTGGGATTTGTCCTCAAGTTGGCCCAAAGGTTATGAGAGCTATGCATGATTCAATTCATGCAAAGGATAGAAAGAAAGAAGAGGCAGCCACAAACAAGGCCGAACATGCAATTAGAAGTTTAAGGCTATCTACCACTAAGGGTAGTGAGAGGGGCTCCACGAATTCACCTATCAGGTGGTCCTCATCTTTTTTTGTTCCACGAACCAGAGCTAGAGCACAACCTTCCATCATGTCAGTGATAAAAAAAAGAAGAAAGTAGAAGCAGACAAGGTTATGGGGAAGTGTCTTTTCTGGAGTCACTTATCTCTCAGCATCACCAAAAACAATCCATTTTGGCAATCGATGTGTGATGCCATTGTTGTTGTTGGCCCAGGGTATAAAAATACTACCTATGAGGAGTTTCGGTGGCAAATTCTTCAAGCAAAAAAGGAGGACATCAATTCTAGATTGGTTGAGTTGAAGCAGTCATGGGAAGTCTCAGGATGCATAGTGATGTCTGATGGCTAGACAGATAAGAAGGGTAGGACCCTTCTCAAATTCTTGGTACGTTGTCCTTGAGGTACCATGTTTATCAAATCAGTGGATGTATTGGCACATGGAAAAGATGCAGCACTATTATGTGATTTGATGGATGGGTTCATCCAGGAGATCCATTTGCATAGTGTGGTGCAAATCATAACAGATAATGCAGATAATTATGTGGTTGCTGGTAGAATGCTTATGGAGAGGCACCGCTCATTTCGTTGGACTCCATGCACTGCACATTATTGATTTGATGCTCGAGGATATGGGGAAAATTTCCTTCATCAAGGAGCTGATTGATCGGGCTAGGAGCATCCCCAAGTTCATATATAACCATGCTTTCATTCTTAGCCTCATGAGGAGATGCAGCAGAAACAAGGAATTGCGGTGTCCTGCAATCACACGTTTTTCCACCAACTTCATTACTCTTCAATCTCTGCTTCAATGTCAGTTTAAGTTGAAGCAAATGTTTGTTTGTGATGAGTGGTATGATTGTACATATAGCAGGAGAGAGGATGGGAGAGCCATTACTAGATTGGTATACACCAACTCCTTCTGGGAAGGAGTAGAAGAAGTGTGCTCAGTTAGTGAACCTTTGGTAAAGGTTTTGAGATTGGTTGATAGTGATAAGCCCGCAATGGCCTATTTGTATGAGGCCATGGATAGGGCCAAAGAAACTATCTAGGCTTATTATGTGGGAAAGGTTACCCCTGGGTTTAGTAGACAGATGATGTTATGGGATTTGATTGATAGTCAGTGGACTAGAATGCTCCATTGAACCATTCATGCAGTAGCACTTTTCCTCAACCCCACATTTTCCTACAAATGCAACTTTGATTTTGATGGCGAGGTGATGGAAGGGCTCCTTATTTGTCTTCAGAGGATGGTACCTGATGTCGAGATTTGCAGCACAATTAATCACAAGATAGAGATGTATCGAGATGGTACTGGACTATTTGGCTTTGATGATGTTGCTAGTTAAAGGACCACATTGATGCCACGTAAATCATTAGAATTTAGAACTTCAAATTTTTAAAATTCAATTTTGTGTTTTATTTGAAAGTTTAATCATGTTTTCTTTATTTTCTATTTTCCACTGTAATGAAATGTAATTTATTTCTCTTTCTTTCTTATTTGTAGTAGATGTTTGGTGACGAAACTATGGTGCAAGGGCACCAAATTTACAGAAATTTGCCATCTGAATCCACAGTCAAACCTGTAGCGCTTCAGGATGTGAGTGCAATTGGAATGTATTTGAAAAAATACACTCAAAAAAACCCAACAGGTTAAAACTTAGAACTTCAATAGAGCAATTACATTTATTGTAATTTATGACCATCTAATATATTATGACCCTCAAGACTCATTAATTTTTTTTTACCCTCTTCCAGGTTGGAGTTCCCATATCTCAATGACTTGGAGTATGCCCATTACAATCTCCGACTATGGATGAGGAAAATGGAGAGAACATCGGATGTGGATGTCATTTCCTTAGACAATATTGATGTATTGTCTAAGTGGAGGGTGAAGTCTGAGGTGCCTATCATGGGGGAGGCACTTGCATGGTTAGAGGAGGACCAACAGTAGGAGGAGCAAGAGGAGGAGCAGCAACAGCTTGAAGAAATCATGGAGGATCATGAGCAGCAACAGCTTGAAGACATTTTGTATTTTTTAATGTTTGCTGCGATTTGCCGATGTTTTCCAAACCCTCGTCGATTTTTTGTCAATGCTAATGTTATCAACATTGTCCCAAATGTTGAAATATTGTAACGAGGACATGTGTCTTGGCTTAGGCAAGGTGTCATGCAAGCCAAAAAGACATGATTTAATGTATCTCCAATTCATTTAGAAGTTAGCCACTTGTTAGAAGTTAACCACTTGTTAAGTTAATCGCTTGTTAGAAGTTAACCACTTGTTAGAGATTTATAAGCAAGGGAGTTGACTTGAGGAGATCATTGAGTTGGTAAATGACACCAAGAGGGTTTCAGTTGCAGATCTAGAGCAAGGGTTCAGTCTTGAAGGAGCTCAGGTGCCAAGGAGAAGATCGAAAGGTTGTTGCCTTCATTTCCTTACAGATTCGTGGGACAGCGGGTGTATGGAGGTTGAGTTATAGGCGTCCCCAAGCAGTGAGGGCCGTGTCTTTTGCAGGAGGCTGCGTGGAGGGTTTAAGGCCAGATTTGAGGTTGAGTTGGGTGTCGTGTGAGGAGATGGAGGCTGGGTTTAACCCAGTCATACTTCCTACAGCAAGTAGAGGTTGTGGGAGGGTCGCAGCACTCAACCATTCCCACAGCAGGCCGCCATACAAAACATACGAGTGAGGCTGAAGAAACTACAAGTCCAGCATTTATCCAAGCAGATTTTTGTGGTGAATGTGAAGTTGTTGGGTTTGGCACTGTTATCGCACAACTTCTACTTGTCCAAGCCCAAGACAAATAAATCAAATCTTATGTAACTACAGGATAACTCACCATTGTCACCTTAGTAGGAGATCCCCACGTTTTAGGGATGGATGAGGTCCATCCCAAGGGAGGCATTCTCAGTAACCTCAAGGAATAAGATAGAAAGGATGTGGTCAAGCTCAAAGCACCCTCTCACTAGTTACCTAAGTCAAAGGGTCTATGTCTGTGAAGTTGAGGCAAAAGAAGAGTTTTGTGTACCTTCCTGGAACAAGAACAATATAGCATATATACATAACAAATTCCAAGTACCAATATGATTAAACACCTCAATAAACAACAGACAACCTAAATATATGATGGCTGAAATAAAATTGCAGCAAGATGACGGTTTATAACAGCCAATTGTATTTTGTAACAGCCACAAGAAATTCAACTCAAAATTACAAGAGAATACAGTGAAAACTTGGCATTTATCAAGTAGATCATTTAGCACTTATCCCAAGAAATATTTGAGTATATTAGCTAGTAATTAGAGTGAGTTATGCAGCAAATAACAGCAGTTAGGATGGCTGTAGCAAATAATTGCAACAGCAGCAACTAAATTAGTAGTTTAGGCTAAGCTAGGGTTAGAGAAAGTTAGTAGAAGCTTTAGACAATAGAGTTTGAGAGTTTGTTTGATCAAATTCCTTCACAACAACAATGAAACTAGTGCCTTTTGGGCTATGGAGTCATTTTACAACAGCAATACCACTTGGAGAAATAATGATGATAGTAATGTCTAAGGATGATGAGATGAAGTTTGAGGTCCTAGCATCTTAGGGCCTCAAGCTTCAAGTCTCAAAAGATGACTTTTGCTAGAGAACAAGCTCTTTTGGGCTCTAGCAAATTCTTCTTCTTCCTTAGACTCTTGAAATATATAACAAGAAGTTTCTAGAACAAGACTCCTAATGTGCCAGCACTTTAGGGCTTTAGGAACCTACTCTAGACAAGATTCTCTTAACAATTAAATAGGTGGAATGATCTAGAGAGAGGAGGAAGCACATTATGCTCCTCTCCTAGGGTTTTAAGCAAGCAATATCAAAATCTTCAATATGAACAAGTAAAATTCACCATAACCATTCAACACATGAAAGAAATTGTAGATTTTACTTCACCAAAAATAATCAAGCACAAACCCTAGCTGCAGAATTTTCCACAAAGAACAAGCCAAGAGACATCCAAAAATAGCTCCTCCAAGCCTAGCGCATGAGTAAAAGAGACCAAGTATGCCAAAGAGGGCGAAAATTTCAGTTCTAATCCTCTTGTATGAGGAGAATTGTGATAAAATGAATGGTGGCTAGCCATAATTATATGGGAAATCCTAGCCAAGGTTGTTGGGAGCGGGAGCGGGAGCGGGTGTTAGAATATAATGGATGTGCTCGTTTAACCATAGACAATATAGCAATATTGTCACCCAACCATAGGTCGAAGCCACCCCCGAGCACCTTAACCTTGACAGAGAATCATTCCGGAAGCAAACCCTAGGCTAGATAGCCAAACAAAGGGTGGCGCACCTTTCTCCAAGGATAGTGCACCGAGCAAAAGTAACAAGAGCTAATCAGAGAGTCCAAACCATAACCAAGAGAGAGTCCAAGCCAAAACCAAAATCTGCTAACTGCAGCAGCTGCAACAGCAGCTCTCCTCCAATCTTGCACACAAACTGGCCAACTGCAGTGCGCACAAGTGTTGCTTTTGCAGTTCTGAGAATACTAGCAAGAATGAAGACTGGCCCAACTGCAGTGCGCACAAGTGTTGCTTCTGCAGTTCTGAGAATACTAGCCAGAATGAATACTGGCCTCCTGTACTTATACTATTTCTGGCAGACTCCCTGGGCCGACTTCTCATTCTGGGTACTAATTCTTTTGTATATAACATTTCCTTTAGCCGACTTCTTCTCTTGGAGGATAATAACCTAATACAATTCATTTTATTGAGTCGACTTGTCTTCTAGGGTTATTAACCAATTAATTAGGGTTTCTTCTTGCTTCCCGGAATATTCTATTCTCGTCAAGTTTACACGTGGAGGTAAATACCTCCCGCAGCTACCATACTATCAACACTCCCTCCTAGCTAAGGAGGTATTGAAGGTAATGGTCTTAAGCACAAACATACCATTCACCCGATAACATCAACATAGTCATACAGACTATCTCATGATTAGATCATGAGCACCATCATCACTATTAGTGTCATCAGCTGCATCATCTCTCGAAACCATACTCCATCTGAGTAATCAGACATGATGCCGGATAAGTCACTCACTCCACGAGTGACACAAGAGCCATTCTTCTAATCCGAACATAGGTCCTAGAAGAATGAATGTCCTGGATCATTTTTTGTCTGGGAAATCGGTGTCCATTGATCATCCATCTAGCTGATAGTCATTTCCAACACTACTAATAGTTTTCAAGGCAATCGGAACAATGTCATTCAATAGAACACAACTATGTCTATCCACACTAGTACACAACTACAATTCAGTGGTAAACTGCCACACCAAGTAGCACACAGATACTTGATCAGTGACATATAGTCACAATCAGTGGAACACATCCACCACAGTAGTATACATCTACTATCCGAAGACATACAGTCTCCATAACAATCATATCATCTGATGTCAACCTGCACAGAAAACATTGTTATGATATAAACTGCATCATCTGGGCCATTCTTCCACTCACATCTGTGAGATCTAGAAGAGCATCTGCCCTTAGAAGGTAAAACATCAATGATGAGCTATCTGGACTATTCTTCTCAAGCAAGGAAGAATAAGGTAAAACATCAATGATGAGCTATCTAGACTATTCTTCTCAAGCAAGGAAGAATAATTGTTTCGATTTTTGAGCCTGGACCATTCACCTATCTAGGCCATTCCTCCAGCACTAAACAAAGTGCAACCTGGAGAGAATGAGTCTGCCCTAGGGAATGCCTGTCCCTGATTGTTGAACCTAGACCATTCACCTATCTGGGCCATTCCTCTGGCACCAAACAAAGTGCAACCTGGAGAGAATGAATCTGCCCTAGGGAATGAGTGTCTGGACCATTTCCTAAGGAAATGACTGTCCTACACCAACCTCCAAAACGGACCATTCTTCGAAACTTTTCACAACTGTGAGCTTCGAAAGAATGACTATCCGACGAGGCGAACCAGTGTTCTTGACCACTACTGAGAGTGACCGTCAAGAAGAGAGACTGTCATAGACCATTCCCCCACACTGGCCACAAGGGGAATCGTTGTCTATGGTACATCAGCAATCCATCAAACCATTTTCATTACGAAAATGACCATTCAATCTGGACCATTTTCTGAACTGGAAAATGCATGTCCGTTAGAAATCTCAAACCACTTTCCGAACTAGAAAGGAATTACTCATCCTGGTGTTGATATTATGGTAGCTGCGGGAGGTATTTACATCCACGTGTAAACCTGACGAGAATAGGATATTCCGGGAAGCAAGAAGAAACCCTAATGAGTTGGCTAATAACCCTAGAAGACTTGTCGGCTCAAGAAGATAACTTGTATTAGGTTATTAGCCTCCAAGAGAAGAAGTCAGCCAGAAGAAATAATATATACTGAACAGACAAATATCCAGAATGAGAAGTCGACCCAGGCAGTTAGCCAAAATTACTATAAATATAGGAGGCCAGTCTTCATTCTGGCAAGCAGTCTCAGAATTGCAAAGCAGCACTTGTGCGCACTGCAGTGCCCAGTTTTGTGCGCAGGTTTGGAGGAGAGTTGCCATTGCAATTGCTGCAGCTAGCAGATCACGTTTGCCTTGGACTATCTCTTGGTTAGGGTTTGGACAATCTGATCAGCTCTTGTTGGTACGCTATCCTTGGGGAGAGGTGCACTACCCTTTGTTTGGCTATCTAGCCTAGGGTTTTCTTCCAGAGTGATTCTCTGTCAAAGTTAAGGTGCTTGAAGGGTGGCTTCGGCCTATGGTTGGGTGACAATAGCGATATTGTCAAATGGTAAAATGAGCACATCCATTATATTCTAACAAGTTATGGGCCCACACCTCCTTCATTCAGTCTAACCGCTGGAAGGAAACATAGCCATAAAGATATTATGCTCGTTGAAGAACTGTCGCTAGGGTTTCTAGCAGGAGCAATCACCATAGCACTACAACGAGGGTTACTAGCAGGTGCAGTTGCAGAAACCCGAATCCTCTTGTTGAGGCACCTTAAGTGAAGGGATTGACCTAATTTCCAGATAGATCAATGCGCCCTAGCCTAGCGCATCTCCTGATACTCTCAGCAAGCCAAGACGTCAAGTTTGAGTTTTTGGTCAAATCTAGGGTTGACCAAGTCAAAGCAGCCATGACTTACTCTATGAAGTCAGAAAACAAGTTAGA
>CBVK0100247402.1:0-16601 GCA_900067695.1 Picea abies | reverse complement strand
GGAGGAATAGTACCTTTGCGTACAAGGTTCCTGTAGAAAGAAGAAGAAGGCCTAGACACTTCAAGGTCCAAGCCACAAACAAGCTCAGGAGAGGTAGCACGAAGTTGCACATAGAGAACAAGTGTGTGCAAGGTCGAGGTCAAGTTTCATTGAAAAAATCTCAGGAGGGAAATCAGAAGTTGAGACCCAATAGTCGGGCTTGTAGGAGGACAAACAAAGGCTGATACCTTTGAAACATTGGAAATCTTCCAAGTTAGGAAGAAATTTAAAGATCAAGAGGAGGAGCATCGACAACCACTAGGTCAGATGCAGAGGAGGAAATCTGGCCTGTTGAATCTCATGTCCAAATACCCAGAAGAGCGTGCAGGAGGAAACAGATCTCAGCCGTAGGATCTGGGAGCGCGTGGGCCAACAATCGTAGGATCCACAGAATGTGCACAAGGTTTAACCCCATTGGAGTTGCACAGGATAGTGGATATCATGAAACGTTAAGTCCTGAAACCATCGGGACCATCCATCCTCAGAGGACAGGTGGCAACAGATCAACACTTCGTTGACTTGTGACTCAGAGAAGTCAAAGGGAAAAATTATAAGAACTTGCGAAATTTGAGTTCGCGACTTGATCTGAGCCATCAGATCGAGGAAGGATCTGAGCCGTTAGATCTCAAGTGTCAAGATTTCGGAGGTCAAGAGAGTCGGGGTGACTCACAAATAGAGACCTGACATGTGAAATCACGACGCGCCTTTGTTTAGGCTCGTGGTCACGTGAGAGAATATTTCCCCTGGTGCTTTTTTGCGCGGGCCAAGTTGCACAAGGACCTGTGGATTTGTTTATGGGATTCCAATAGGGAATCAAAGAGCTGGTTCAACTCAAAGAATTTGAGGTAGGGGGTCTACGTCACAATGGGGCAACCGGATCGGGCATTGTTGTTTTAAGGTATAAGTAGGCCGGCAGGCCGGTGTCCTAGTGGCCATGCATCATGCCATGGTTAGGACATGTTGGCTAAGCAGGTCCCTGTCGTGTTGAAGTTGTGAGGACACACATCAACACTGTATCGATTGCGAGGGTGGCCCTGTGTGGTTAGGTTAACCACAGGCGGAGGGGGTCGTAATCCAATGACTCATGACACTTCACCAGAGGCTTAAATCTAGTTGAGTTTCATGGTCCCTCCCTCCTACATTAAACCTCAAACATGCAAAGGGAGTCGTGATGAGAGGTGGACCATTGATCTAGATCGAGACCGATATCCACCACTCATTTGTTGCCCTAATTTACCACAGGAGGAGTCATGGATTTGGCCATGCTGTTCGATGCCATGCGGACCCGTAAGTCAACATTCCATGTTGTGCTTGAAGGTGACAGATCAGTACGATGCTAGATCAGTATGGTGGCATGGATGCCACATGGTAGTAAGGTGGTATTTGGCCAATGAAGGTCCTAAAACTATAAAAGGGCCTAACTTTCGCTCCAGAGCTCAGTTTTGAGAAAAATGATAGTCATTGGAAAGATCTTGACGAGAAGAAGATGGTGGTACCCTCAAAAAGAGGTTTAGAGATGTTCTAGCATAAGTGGAATTTTTATTCCCTTAGTAGGTACTTATGGGGTTGGGTGTCTTACAATAGCTCCGAATAATATGTGTTCTAGTATAACAAGAAGTTTGAGTGATGCTATACTGAAAGGATCTCAAATTTCCCAACGAAAATCTCCAGTCTTAGCCTTGGAAGATTATAGATTTATTTTTTTTGCCTTGACATTATGATAAAATGTGAGTCGTGTAAATTTAGATATAATAATAATAAAAAACTACCCAACATATAAAAATAAAAATCAAAGCCAGTCATAATTTAAAGCATAAGCTTTCTGTTGTTTGGTTCAAATTCAATTTCCCCAAAAAATTGCCAAATGATTTCTTTTCATATAGAAGGCAGTTTAAACGATGTTATGTTGAAAGGATCTCAAATTTTCCAACTGAATTCTCAAGTATTAACCCTAGAATATGATCATAGAACATTTAGATATTCTTTACCTTGATGTTCATAAAAGGTGAGTAGTGAAAATTTAAATATAATAATAAAATCTAACCAACACATTAAAATTACAATTAAAGCGAACAATATTTAAAGCATAAACTTTGTGTTGTTTGGTTCAAAATCAATTCCAATAACTTTGAATATGTTGGATTTTGGTATACTAGATAGTTTGAACGATCGATAATATTTAGGTTATTCTTTTCTTCATGACTGCAATAAAATAGATCCAATCATCAACAATTTTCAGGTTATTCTTTTAGTGCATGCATGTGGTAGATGAAATAATAGAATCTAAGTGTGTGTCATATATAAAACCTAATTCTCAATGATGGCCGCCAAATCATGTGACCTCTTAAATTAACATATCACACATTGAATTTGAAAGGGATTATATTAAGCTTCTATTCCCTTGGTTTAAAAGTCATTAATATGCATAAATTAATATTTATGTAAGGTTTCTTTAATGCATGGATGTTGCATTTCCTTAGGCACCCAAATGTCCATCATTGGATAGGGTAGTTGTTGATGAAATTGAACCAGGGTTTCTTAGAAGACTTGAACTCCAGAGGGTGAACAACTTCCATATAACACTGTTACTTGGCTTTCATTTTGTTATAACTAGTCCAATCATACATATGTTCATGGGCATATTTCTCTGCAAGTTTTGCTCAGGAAAATGAGAATTTGTTCTTGATCAGAGAATGAAAAGATATGAGGTTAAGAAAGAATAAACTTGAACATTTCATTTGTTGCTAGTCAAATTATTATTTTTGTGGTTAACTTGTTGCATATCCTGTGTTCGGTTTATATAGCCTAAGTTGGTTTGTTTTGTTTGGTAATTTCTATCAAGAAATTGAAGTTGGAATTCAATGATTGTATCAACAATACTGTGGAGATGGGTAGTGTTCCAAAAGGAAAACCTAAAGAACTCAAGTCAATTTTGGCAAAGAGGATTCTTTTTAAAGTATTTGAGCACGTGGGATAAAATAACATAGTTTAAAATGATTAGTAGTAGCATAAGCAAAGCATATAAGTCATGCCAAATTGATTCATCTATTAGGTGCTTAGGTCTAGGTTTTTTTGGAGCTCATCCAAGATATCCCTCCTACCTGCATAGATATAGAAATGATAAAAGATAAGATCGAAATCTAGAATACAATGCTTTACCTTCTTCGTGTAGAAAACTACAATATGAATTTATAATTACTTGAACTATAATTGATAACAAGTATTGTACAATCTCATTATTTGAATACCTTCTTTGATTTATTTGTGTGAAATTGCAAAATCTGGTAGAATTATGGTGAAGCTCTTAGGGAGTAACTTGTGGAGTAGCTTCATCCAATGATATTATAGGAGAAATTCAAGTTTCTTGTTTCCTGATTTTGATGCAAACAAGTAACATTGTGTCATTGATGCAAACATGTAACATTGTTTCCTATTTCCTAATTTTTAATGCAAACAAGTCCAAGATCATCTTGCCATAAATAAATTGTTCCATCTTACAACATAGATAAACTTGCAATACAAGATTCTATGTGCGAATATTGCCAAAAAATATTTTCTTGATTTTTAATGCAAACATGTCCAAGAGCATCTTTCCATAAATACATTGTTGTAGCTTACAACCCAAATAAACTTGCAGCACAAGATTCTATGTGGGAACGATTTAACAAGATGACAAGTCCTAAACATACTGATTCATTTATTGTTGAGCAAAGTAACTGCAATACACGCTCGATCCAAACCAAAACGACTCAACAACCACAAATACATTGTTCCAACTTACAGTACAAATAAACTTGCAATACAAGATTCCACGTGGGCATATTGTCAAAAAAGATTTAAAGACAAGTCCTACACACAGATTCACTCACTGTTGAGCAAAGTAACTACAAGATAGGCCCAAGACAAACCAAAATGACTCAGCAACATAAACCATTGAAAATGAGGGTTGTTCCTTTCCCTTTTTGGGGTTTACAATTCCCAACCAAGTTAATTTGCAGATCTATTTTGTTTCTTCTCAATGCATTATAGGAGAACTTGTAAAATGAAAGGTAAGTTAGAAACAATTTACAACAATCTATGAGGCCAAATATAAGTTAAGACAATCTAAGTGAGATTGTCTGATGCACCTTTTTTCTCTTTAGATGACTTGTTTGTTGTAACTAATTTCTATTCAGCTAATATGTAGGACCACATTGTCCTCATTTAATGTAAACTTACCATGTAATTGGAAGTCATGTAGCATATACACAATACTTACTTTTTCCCAAAGATATGATTCATATGGAAATTGCATCAGACCAGGAAGCACATGCTGCAATATTGGTTGTCTAATTGTACATTGTACAATGTTGTTGTCTAGTGTTCCAATGATAGCATTGAGGAAATGCCTACATTCGTAAGGGCGTTCCACATTGCATATTACACAATCAATTGTGGCACCATCTAATAATGAAAAGTCAAAAGCAGGGGAGTTGCAGTTGGTGCACATAGGTTCGAAGGGAGTTGAGTGTGCATTTGCTGTTTCCAATGCACCTTCAACCTTTGTACATGGCACAGTAGTTAATATAGTGAGAAATACAATGTGTATGTGTAAACCTAATATTGTGTATCAAGTTCATGGATGGAACTGTGTATGTATACATACAAAAGTTGTGGAGCATGTTAGCTTTTTTAGATATTTTGATGTGTTTGTTCTCAACTCTATTATAAATGTTGACTGTGTGCACAAAAGACCTTTTCTTTGACATCTCTCTTCTTGGTTATATTTTTGAAAGGTATCAAGGGGAATTACCCTTTTTGCAATTGTTGTTCCATTGAACAAAAGAAATGTGCATATGTGTCGAAAAGTTGAAGCTGTAACATATAAGATTATAATAGTTATGGAATATGATTGGGGACATCTTAGGACGTGAAAGTAAGAAAAAAAATGTTATGGAAGTGGTATTGTTTCCTTGTCGTCATCTAAGTCGCCATCCTTTATATGGAGAATGTATTGCAACCCAACATTTCTTGCATATGTTATGGCAGTGCCAATGATTCAAATTGGATACATGTCTTTATTTTCAACAAATTGTCTTATTGTTGTGTTTGGAATGAAATTATTTGGTGCAAGATGCTGGCATTGTTTTTACAACACTTGAGTCATCTAGCAAGATAATATGATCGCATTCACCAAAATCATATATATATTTTTGGTAGTATTTTAAAGTTTGTAATGAATATTCCATTACCAAGCAAGATATTTTCCTTGTGTTTTTGAACAAGGTGTGTAGGGGCAGTCAAAGTGATTGTCATCAGTCTCTTGTTGTCGATGATATTAGAACATAGTATGCATCGTGTCCTATTTGATTTGTCCTTGTAGGTGTTGTATGTGACCATTATGTATCCTATGAATATCTCTCCCATTCGATGACTGTTCAAGTCTTCTACTGATACTATATTTGGTGATGTTGTTATGGGTCTGTTGACAATGTTTGAACATAAGAATTGATGTACATTTTTTTTCCCATCTCTACAGAAGTAGTCTCACAATTTGAATTAATTGCATTGGTTGGAGTTTGATAGGCACACCTCTTAGGTTGTGCATGTTGCATTGTGTTGTCTGAGTTTGATAGGCACACCTCTTAGGTTGTGCATGTTGCATTGTGTTGTCTGCTTTGTTTGTGCATGCCAATACCTCACGTGAACCGAAAACAATGACATTATATGACATTAGCATATTTTCCATGGCATAGAAGAATAAGTAACCCATAATATATATTTCCTAAATGTAATAGGGACATTATTTATGAATATTTATGCATGTGCTTTTGATTGTTCTGTTGTTTGTGACGATTGATTTCCCACACTTCCTTCACTTGTCCAAATTTTCCTCTTCCCAACAAAGACATTTGTGGATTGAATATGTAAAAAATAGGCATCTACAACACATTGTATGTTGCTATGGCATTTTTTTGTAGGGGAAAATAAGGAAGACACATAACATATCATGACTTTGAGGGCTTCACAATGATTATTGGCATACCTTTTGGAACATTGTTCTTGAGTTTCCTTGTGTCCTATACTTTGGAACTCGTTCTCTTCTTTAGTTGTTGCAATTGATGCAATGTTGGCAATATATAGATTACTATGGACATGAAAATAAGGTATTATGTGGGGACAATATGAAATATTGATGTATGATAGAAGAGATCAAAGCGACAGAGTAAACGGTAAAGGTAGAAGCATGTACCTTTTTTATTTACAAAGATCGGAAGAGAACGGTAAAGGTAGAAGCATGTACCTTTTTTATTTACAATTCCATGGATGTGTCTGTAAAAAGTTTCTTTGCACAAAAATATATTAGAAAGCAAATTTTTTCAGAAGTTGGATGATATCATGTATCTGATGATAATGCAAAAGTTGTCCAATATATGCAAGGAAATCTAGAGAGTCAGACGATGGATATGTGTTGTATATTTTATTCATTGATTAGTTACTTATGGACTATACAAATGGAATCCATGTTGGAGTTATTTGATCCATTGGAAAAAGAAGGGGGATTTGTATATATGTAAAAAAAATATGCAAGTATGCTTTGACACATTGGATTGCATGTGGTGCAACATAGATATTCAATATTACAATTTGCGATTCATGAACCATTGCCTTCATTAGCATTGCCTCAACATTTTGATCCTCAAAATGCATATGTTCCAAAATTGGTATATGTTTTTCCACTAGTATCGTCACTCCATGTTTAATGAGATTTGATATGCAACTGAAGTTTTGGAATTGCTCATTTTCCATGCACATTGACATGTATGTTTCTTGTAGGAACAAAATATCATATTGCATCATGTCATAATAATTGAGTATATAATTAATATGTGCATTTAAGTTGGGTATGTTTAGTGAGAGAATTGAAATGGATGATTCTGACTGTATTGACTGGGAATCTTTAGTGAGAGAATTGAAATGGATGATTCTGACTGTATTGACTGGGAATCATACTCTAGAGTCCATTTTGCACTACTCTTCAGGTGTTGCATCTCAATATTGACTTTTTGCTTCACCTTGAAATTCTCATAAGTGAGATCATTTAGCAAGTACAAGGACTCTATGTTTTTTACATGGGACATAGCTGTGTATACTAATCCATGTATTTGTATTCCAATAGGGTCAAATGCAATTCTATCAAGTGTCAAACTTTGTGATTTGTGTATTGTACATGCACATGTAAGTTGAATTGGAAATGGTTTTCGAATATTTACTCGACCTGCCTTCACTGTCATCGATATTGATTTTGCGATTCAAAATACATGTGTCCAGTTGTGTGGGGTGTCTGGGTTGTATAGGTAAGACAACTTGTTAGCATGTCGGTGTCCAATAAGTGAATCATGGAACTGAATCCATAGAACATCAATGCTATACGTTTTCGTATATGCTTTCAGTATTCCATCCACACCATTGACCAAGCCATATTGTGAATCATAATTGCAGGAATATATTTCAACCAACATGTCAAATTTTAGGATGAGTTTCAAAGGAAAAATAGTTATATGCTCATGAAATTTTGTTCAAAACCACAATGAAATTTTCATCTCTTTGGCGCATTGTAGTTTGTAACTCAAAGCATTTTATATTCTGTTCCTAGAAGTCACGTGTCAATGTTTGCATGTTCATTGTAGGATGCTAAAAAATTAGAGAATCTTATACTGGTTGTGCCTAGTAAAGATCATCACAAAAAACCATGTCAATGTTTCCAAAGTACTTGGTTTGCACATGTTTTATGTTCCTAATTCGATTGTCAATGGCAAATAGGAATCAACTTTCGATCAAGGAGGCTTCATATATGAATATAAGTTGTAGTTCATCGTAAAGATTTGACAATCTGTCTAACATTTTTGTGCTAAATGGAAGGAATTGGGAATTGTTAAAAGGCATTAGCAATGTGGAGTGGATTTTTGTTCCACCTGCATTGTATGCAACTTTACCTGTATATGCAAGTATTAGTCCCTTTGGTTTTAAAGGGTCACTTGTACTACATCCAACATAGATTCGTATAAGCATTTGGAATAACACTTTTGTTGTAAATATCTTGCTCCTGCCCCCTATAAGGAACAAGTGGATGGGTGTGTGAATGCCCCTATGTTTTTTCATGGAAATGTCCTTGATAGTTACTTGTTGTTCTCTATTTAGTAGTCTTCTAATTCTGTAATATTCTTCATTCTCAAGGAAAAATGGATGCTTTGTGACTTGAAACCCAAGATTGATACTTTTTCCCATATCATATTATTGAGGACATTAAAGATATGCTTGTAAGTCATAATGTTCACAGTCAAGTCTAGTTGTTTGTAGGCCAACAACTGTATCATCAGTGTTTGCAAGACTATCTAGTTTCTCAAGTGTAGTTTCCAATTCGCCCCATGTTGGGTTGATGTTGTATGTAAAGTTAGCCTCATTGGTTTGTATGGTACTCTGATAAAAAGTACATGCAATCTGCCATGTAGCAAAGTTATGATTTAACATGTCTTCTCTTTTTTCAAATGGAATGTATAGAAGAAGTTTCTCACGACATAAGTTTTCATAGTCAACGTGTTTTTTGTATTTGACAAACCGTATTATGTTTGGTTTTTACTTTTTGATATGTGTGTACCATTTTTCTTGTAATTAGATACAAATTCTACAAGGCATATATACTTGAGAGAAGCTGGACGCTCGATGTAGTAATCAATAATGGAGTGGCACATCACGTCCTTCGAATTATTAGATTCTTGTTTTAGTAGGAATGGTGGCTTTAGCATGAACACACATTCACTAGGCAAAGACATGTTTATGAAGATACATTCCCTTGAGCTAGAACTCAATGGTAGGGAAAGTGCAATATGAACTGCCGTTGATGAAATTTGTTGAATATTAAGCAATGTATTTCCAAGTGTACATATCATTTGCATAACATCAATCTGAGTTGTTTCACGTTCTCTGTGTATTCTCCTAAATTCACTTGTCATAGATTTGTCAAATTTTGTCATGTACGAGGAACAATATGATGCTGCAACATATGCATTAAGCAAAAATTGTGCATCTGTATTTGCATTCCACATATTTGGCATGTCCTTGGCAAAACTGTTGTTCCAAACATGTGACAATTTTCGTTTTAGAAAGATTGTTGGATGCTTTAGTGTAGATTTTAGTAATTGGATGTCCTCATCTTCTGTTATCTTTAGTTCCATTAAGAAGTCTTCAAAGCTCATCAAGTTGCCATAATTTGTTTGCTCTAGAAATGTGAATAAGGATTTTGATTTCTCAATGAGAACATTGTTGACTAAACTAAGTGGTTCAATGACTTTTGTCGTTTTCATTGGTGGCATAGGAAAATTATATCTACAATGCAAGTTTCTATGTTTTTTATAGCTCTTTGTATGGTAGTACCTATGGACTTTGGTAAGTTCTGGATCTAAATGATTCGTGTCACATGTAATGTGTTGGTCCAAAACTTCTCGATTTACATGTTATCGTCCTTTCCGTATATTGGAGCATTTTCTATCCACAAGAGTCCATGTTCATGTTCACTTCCCCTATTCTGGAACTCTGTTACAAAGTAGTGGTCTAAAATTCTTCCGAAGAATGTGTCATCATGACATATCATTTTTTTTAAGGTGTTGATTTTATGTCTATAGTAATGAGTACGTGTGACTAGTTCTTTCCTTATGAGGTAGTAAATATCGTTGACTTCCAATGTATCAATTTGCTTTCTCTTTTGTCTATTTATGTGTAGCTCGTTTAGTATAGTCACAAATGGAGTCCATTAATGTTTTGCACTTGTAAATGTGACAAAAAAGGTTGGGGCCCCCAATTGTTAGATCATTGCAAATGACATTTTTAATTTGTTGCAAGTGATCATGAGAGATCCAAATTTTCTTGATATCTATGTATCCAATATCATACTTTAACAATTTTTCTAAGTTCACTTTGTACTTGACTTCTTTTGATAATATCTTCCTTTCATGCAACTGAGCTTTTCTTATTCTCACCCAGATGCAGGAGAACAATTTCTCAATTATTATTCACATCGTCTTGGAAAAAATATTTGTTATTTGACATGAGAAATCACCGCTTGTTTGCAACAACTCCCATTTTACTATTTTTGGTAGCTAAAACATTTTTTAATTTCATCATCACATGGGTCTCCATAGAAAAGTGTAGGAAAGTTCATTTCTTTTGTATAATTTTCCTTGGAAATTCCAAGTGGACATTTCCCTTCAACATGTGCGAGTTCAAAGATCTTGTCCTCCAAGTCACAGATGCGTTGCGACTCTGTGAGTCCATGAACTAACATCTCAGTAGGTTTTTCATTGTTTGATTCACCATATATATTGATTTGAGTAATAGCCTCTGCATTTTGCGTGGAGTTGACATTATCTTCTTGAAGAAAATGATTCCAGTTCTCGTCTATACAAATGTTTTCGACCATATACAGAGTTCTGGAACTCAATTCTTTCAATGCTCTCATGAAAATGTTGACACATACTCTACCTGTCTGGTATGCATTCTTGTATTGCAAATGCCGCTTCAAGGAAACAACTATTGTTAGGGTGTCATCCATGGATTGTGGCAATTATTTTTTCACAACATCCATATGAACAAGTACATTGATAATTGATATTGTTAAGCCCAATTGGGACTGTTTATAACTCCATCGTATAATTTGTACAAATGCAATTCATAGTGATGCAAGTCTCTCTTCAAGTTCCAAATGTGTAGTTACATCTTGTAATGGCGTGTTACGTCTTATTTGGTCTGGTATTGCAAATTACGAAACTTTTCCATTTTGGAGAGACCTTTTTCATGAAACACATATTTTCTATTGCAAAACGTTTTGTCATTCAATGTCAAGCTCACATATTATTTTTCCAAGTCATGGGTGAAACATTTAATGTTCTTTTGAAAATGTAGTTGCTCACAAATCACACATGTGATCCTAGGAGTGTCTTTAATTTGTTCCATATAAATTTTCTTTGCATCTTTCTTTTGTAGATGGGAATACCCAATAGGTGTCTGTTTTTTTAATATTATTGGCATTGCAAAGTGTTTGCTTTAATCTATGGAACCTTATGTTTGGACTCTTATCATAATGATGGTTGACGATGGATATGTAATCACTTTTTTGTCTTTGATGTGTTTCCTTTTTTGGTTGGTGGTAACTGAGTCTATGCGTATGAGTTGGAAATAGGCTTGCTTGGTGGTAGGGGATGTGGAGGCTGGAACGACTACCTATTTGCACCACTATCTATACATAGTGTGCAAGGCGAGGAGTTTGTTGGGCCCCTACATCGACCATCGTTTCCTTGTCTTCAACATGGAACATGTCAATTCAATTGTGTTTTGCATGTATGAATTTTTTCAGTTGGTGGTAAGTAATCTTAGGCTTCTTACTAGGGCTTCCCAATTATCGACAATGACATATCTCGAAGCCACCATCGCTATTTGTTAACATTGATGTTCTTGTACAATGTCGATCAAGCACATGATGATGTTGTTCCAGTACATGGACAAGAAGCATAATGTCATTGCTTTTACAAGTTGGATTAAGTGTCACTGTAATCATGTGGCAGTAGACTCCATCCACCATGTTCGAACTTATTGTAACCTAGTTACAATACAAAGTGAATTCCTAGTTTCAATTTTGTCTTACAAATGCTTCATAGTGGATGCGTGCTATATCTATCTCAAATGATATAACATCAATTGTTTTATCACAATTTGAATCAACAGTGTAGTAGTTGACAATGTTATTTGCAAGGGAGGACCACACTTGGATACTTACCTGAAATATGATTGATACCCACTGCAAACAAAATGGCTGACCCTCTATATTCCCCTTCTCATATGGCATCAACATGTTTATTAGATACACTTGCCAACTCCCAATTGCTGGTAGGATTTGCATGACATCGGGTGTTAAATGTTGATATAGGAAATCAAAGGAATTGCGATTTGCACTCATAAGTGCATTGCAAAAGGATTGGACAATGTACACTGAACTCTATCATGACCAAGTAACAAAGTGTAGTGAACAGACTCTTGCCACAACTAAATGTACTAGTTTCTACTATGTCCAATCCATGAGCATGCATGTCATGCATAATATGTTTCCAATGGAATTGAAGCTCTTTGCACATGAGGGACAAGTAAGTATTGTATCTTCCAAAATTGCACATGGATGATGTTTTTATAGAGAAATGGTTTGTAATGACCACTAAGAGGATTAGTGTCATGGAACAAGATGCAATATGGATCTGTATTTGCATTTTTGTTGAATAAAAAGTACCTTCTCTTCCTTGTTAGTGACCAAACTGTGATTGATATATTTAGCCAGTTGGCTATCCATCGTATGCAAAAAATATTTCCCCATAGCCCTCTCTCATTTTCATGTTGGTTTGCAGATGCAGATAGCCACATATTTTAAATATACACACCAACATCATTAATTCCATGCAAATGATACAGAAAGTCAATTTCCAATTCATACTGAAATGATTATAACACATCAACATTGCCATTGTGCAAGCAAAAGAGGAAGTGATCTATCATCCCATGGCCCAACTCAACTGAAGAATAACATAAATGCAACATAACTTGTAGTGAATCAAACAAACAATCCCCCATAGTGTATGGAAATGCACCTAATCTGAAAAGAATATTGTTACTTAGTACTTGGTCGATGTTGGTATCTATAGTGGAGCATTTGTTCATTTGATAAATTTCAACATCTACTATTTCTGCCATCTTCTAGTTTGTGTGTTTAAAGTTATTTTTAAGTACTGTTCAAGATATTATGTAGACATGGAAGAAAGAACAATGCAGATTCCACAATGCAATCCTGTTTTTTTTTTCCTTTCTTTGGTTGCTCTATCTTTTCCGTCCTCAAATTAAATGTTTCATAGTCACAGTAATATGTTCCCGGAGAGAAAAGAAATAATGGGTTTGTAAGGACATCACATACACAATACTAAATAAAAAAATATTACAATTGCCTTTCTTGTTATCTGGGAAGATTGAACATTGTAGAAAAAAATGTATATGAAGATGTCTTGAATACACAAGGAAACATTTATGATAGGAATCCTGGTGCCTGGTGTCCCAGTAGCCCAGTGGGACAGGGTTCCAACCCTTGGTTCCCTTCCTTCATCATATATAAGTACGAGGAGGGAGAGGATGGCGTGGACATGCCGTGCCACGCCAGTTTTCCATCCACAAACAAGCCTGTGGTCATAACACTCAGTCTGGTGATGATATAAAGGATTAGGTGCTAAAGTTAAAGGAGTTCTAGTGTCTCAGAGTTCGAGAATAGGTATCCCGATGATGCCTTAGCACCCACTGCTGGCACAACACTATAACACTTGGTCATGTGGCACTATAAGGAAGGGTCTTAAAGAAAGGAAAGGCTCCAACAGAAATGGTCAAGCCTTTGATTCCGATGCGCATGGTCCTATGAGTATGTTTTGTTTAGTGTCTCAGAACGCTTCCAATCATTTATATGAGCGTGGAAAAAGTGACCAAAACTTTGTGTATAAAAAGGGATTAGCACTAGTGGAGACCTGGAAACTTTAACATGCAACAAATTTCGAACCAGAGCTCGGTTATGAGCATGTTCATAGTCATTGGAAATATCTTGATGAGTAGAAGATGATGAAACCCAAGGTTCCCTTCCACACAAAGAACTGTAGTAAATTGAGATCCGTTGGAAGTTTATGTAATTAACTTTTGCCTCACATTTTATGCAAGAACGTTAAGGCCATCCTTCTATTTTCCTTTGGTTTTTCTTCATGGAAGGGAAATCATTACATAAGCATTCAACATGACCTTCACTACATGTCGCACTGTTTCATCTTATTTTCCCTAGACTCTTGCCAATTTGAAGATGAAAATTTTCACATCCATGCTATTTTGTTTCTCCCTATGACTTGCTTTAATCCATGGTGGAATTTGACAACAAACATAATTTTTTTTTTGTTACATCAGGCCATAGGGTGCAAACAAATTATTAGCGTATACATCAGGCCCTTTTTTTGTTAGAGTATAAATTACGAAGTCAAAATTTTCAATAGCAAACCACCGAGACATAAAGCATGAGAAAACCTTTTAAAATTTCAAAGAATCAGTCTTATGTTTCTTTAATCTAATTTTAGATTCACACTTCAATACCACTCACTGCACGCAATATGGTGAATGCAATATTTGTATCACTGCCTTGTTTTATATATGAGTATGTGTGTGTGTACAAGGAAAATGAATGCAAAGTTGCATCTCACCTCTCCCTTACTTCTTCACAACCTTTTTCTTTTGCATGAGCTGCAACTGTCCTTTTGAAATCCAATCATGTGATGAAAACAATTCTGATATCAAAATTATGGAATTGAATAACAACAAATTTAGTTTAATTGTAAGAATAATGGAATAAAGATGTGAGTGATATTGAGTCTACAACTTTCAGGATTAATGTAAACATACATGAGGATTCCTTGCAAGCTTAACTAGCAGCATAGACTGTGAACCATAGACTAAAGGAGGATCTACTGTTGTTCACATGATCCAAAAGACTTGCAACTCGCATGATAATAATAAAATATTATTTATTATCACTTAAACTTTGCACATACCCAACTTGGTATATATTTAGAAAAATCTGCAGAAAAAACAACTTGAATTTTTTAATTTTAAAAGCTAGATTATATTCTAAATGGGTCACCTTCAACTATCAAGGAAAATTATATAATTGCTAGTCTTAATTATGGTTTATATGTACACAATTTTTATGTTGACATCGAAAAACGAGAAGAATACAACTAAATAACCATACACATTTTATAGTTTTTGAAATGTGTGAAGAATGATCTCACTTGGATTCAAAATAATACCTACTCCTTGCTATCTTAACTGTGCAATACAAGGGACATGCCCATATTCACATTCACATATTTAAATCCAACACCGTCGATAATCCATCCATCTACATTGTACTCAGTACCACTCAACAATGCAATAAATATGACCTTATTCATTTTCGTGCAACAATAAATTTTCCTCATAGAAGCAATAAACATCTTTTTGTAAGAAGTAAAAAGCATTAAATGCACACCACCATTGCAACAATTTAAATTGTGATCGTCGATTATATCGGCCCCGACGTATCATGAAATCGATTGGGCAATGATATCTCAGTGCCTTGACACCCGATCTCCCGATCCCGATGTATTGACCTATCGGGCCCCTGATGCATTCTTTATGTAAATGTAAAACAACAACTCAACATCCTGATAATTGTAAAATTATTAATTTAATGTTTTTTTAAATGATATGTGAATTGATTTTAAAGGTCAAACACGTGTTTTGAGGCGTCATATGGTGATTAGGCCAGCAAGAAACTAATTACATAGATACGATCAACAATAAATATTAAGCAGAAGTATTAATGCACTCCATCGTCACCTTTGCAATAAGAGGAGAAAGTTAAAGACCAATGATATGTCATAATTTTTAAAAATTAAAATAAAAGTATTTTTGACACTTTCCTATGTTATACATTAGAAATGGAGAGAAAATTTAAAGTCAACGCAAGAATCGATACCCATTCAACGTTGTATCAAATGCTAGAGTCCCTCCGGTAGGGACTAATAAAGAGTTGGTATCCACTCTTCTTTACAATCTAAAGTTCATATTTCACTTACAATATAGTTTCATTAGAATGCAATATTGTTTCTTTGTATTTATTTTTCCTTTATTTTTTTCCCACTTCTTAATTGTCTTAATTCTTAAGACACTCACTTCTCTCTCTTTAAAAATATTTTAAACATTTCATTTTTTTTTTTCAATTTGATTTAAATATTAAATTTAAATAAAGTTATATTTGAAGGAGTGAGTTAAAAATTGAACAAATTTAAATGTTTTATTTGGTTTATTTTTTTTATAGTGAGGTAAAGTTTCATTTTGATTTTTTGTTGTTAAAATTATGATGATTTGGGTTGTCTTAAAATAGATCAAATCTCTACAAACAAAGTTTTGTAATCAAAGTTCTCAACTGTAACTATAACTTTTAACAAAATTTCTACTAGATTTTAGAAAGAATTTTAATTCAAAAGAAGTTGAATTTCTCCACTATTTAACTTATTTCATATTCAAACTTTAAACTTTACCAATTCAAAAAAAAAAAAAAAACACAAAAAATAATATTTAACNTGNAAAAAAAAAAAAAAAAAAACACAAAAAATAATATTTAATATAATTCAATTGAACATTGGATTTAAATGATTGAGGAAAAGTGAGTAGACATAAACGTAGTCAGTTGAGGTTTAAATTTTAATTTAGTCAATTGTGTCTAGTCCTAGTGGTTGTGGGATGGAATATTATCCTCTTGATCCAATTTCTACTTCGTAAGTGACATGATGAGCTCATAATGAGTATATTGTTGTAACTACTTTGAACCTTGTGCCCATGTGATTTTACAAGGTTTTGTTAAATGCCATAGTTTATGGAGAGAGGACTAAGCGAGAATTTAATATGAAATGATAAAAATAAGA
>CBVK0100247401.1:0-16601 GCA_900067695.1 Picea abies | reverse complement strand
TAATCTTGTTTAAACACATATGGTAATATTTCATGCTTGATGGAATTGCATTAAATAATATTTCCAAACACAAACTTTTGTATTATATATATGTTGAAGGGGAAATATCTTTAATCCTGTTTAAAAACTCAGACTATAATATTTCATGCTTGATGGAATGCATTAAATAAGATTTTGAACACATAATTGTGTGTATATATATATATATATATATATATATATATATATGCTTTGACGGGAAATGTACCAATCTTTTTAAAGGAAAAGCATAGACACGGGATTAGATGATTTTGGTTTCGAAAAAACTACCATATGATAGTTTCCCAAAGGGAATTCGGTTTGATAATTATCCAACAAGAGTAAAGAGACTTTTGTGACCTCCATTTTGTAATGGAAAATGCTTTTACGTAGTACAAACTAAAGAGAATACTCAATATCTCTAGACATTCCATGAATTTGAGGGTGATTCCAAAACACCAAGTCATAAATTTATTTCAAGTTAGGGTAATAACCGTCATCTAAGCCCAAAAAGAGTTATCACTCATTATAAAACTCCTTCGAGAATTTCCAAGTAAGCTTCCTACACCCTTTCAATTCCATGATATGGATCAAATATTCTACACAGTTCACAAGAACTCACATCCATATCATGCTGTGCAAGATAATGGAGGACCATTACAAGATTTACCGAGGGATGATTGCTATTCTATGTTATTTATTATAAAAGAAAAAAGAAAAAAAAAACGACTGAGGAAGAAACTTATTCACATTTGTGTTTGTCTCCCTAAGTCAAGACATAAAAAGAACCAACCTAGGTGACATGGTTGTCAAATCAATGGAAAACTAGAACAATGAAAGATTATCCTCATAAGAGATCGAACCATAAGTTACCCGAGTCAAAATAAAAATGTACTTATTATCCAGAGCCTGGATAGTAGCACCTCGAAAGTTTAAGAGCAATGAGGATGAAAACCCAATCATCAAAATTATGAAATAATCATAGAAGAAACCCAAAACATGAATGACCTTTCCTACACCCTATAGGAAATATCAGTAGTGGAGTTTGGGGCAAACATACTTGGTATGAGGGTGAACCAATTGGACATGTAACGATATTTTGCCTACATGGAACATGAAGCCTCCTCATCACCAGAGTTATACACTGAGTGAAGTTGCAGAATTATTGCAAAAGTGATTTCTTTCAGAAGTTACACAACACAAGAGAAGAATGAACAATAGCCTCAGGAAAACCCATTTCCTAATGGATTAATGGTGAGAGTTACACATTGTACCTGGACCATGTGATTAGGGTGAGGTAGCAGAAACTCAATGGGAAAGAATTTTGAACAATGGGCCAAAGGAGTACACTATAGGAGATAATTCATTGTCACAGACAGAGCTATTTAAGTCATGACAGTTATATCTCTGCGGTTCTTGTCAAAATTTATGGTGAACGAAATGGCAATCTAGTTAGGGCTATGGTTTAGTTTCTGGGACATCTATTTTCACTTCTTGTCTCTTACATACCAGATTGTTGATCCTTACACCAGACTTGGTTACCATGGGGTTGTTAAATCAACTAAGAATGAGTAGTGCATGCCAACTGTGAACCATAACCATCTTCATTTTAACACTATGTGCCCTAAGGTCATATTAATAACGACTATGTGTAATAAGGACACTTCCTACATGCAAACTAGAGTGGACCTACACTAACCAATGATCGTTGTGTTTACACATTAAAAACTAAGCTCATGGTAGGTCGTATGAGTTAATTCTTGTAGAATGGAAGTTCTAAAGAATACACATATTCATATAATCGTTCTATGAAAATGAAGTAGAAAATATAAGATGCATATATACATATAGTCATGTTATGCAAACATAAGGGAATTATCAAGGATATGTATATTTATATATATTTTTGTGTTATAAAAGTAGCTTTAAGTCCCAAGTGAAATAATTATTAGTTAGTAGGTTACTAATTCACCTTGTTGTTATGAATAGGGCTGAGTTATCCATAGATAAATGCTTATAAGTAAACTGCACCTATGATGAGGAATAGTATGTGTAAGTTATGTAGTATAGTTAATGAATGCCTAAAAGGTTGGAATGATGAATAACCAACTCTAAGAACCCCTATTAATTTTTTTTTAAATTGGTAAATTTGGGGAACATTACACCTGTGGGCCTCGAGACTTGTTCTCCTTAGTTATCCCTATGCTAAGGGATAACATGTACGATATTGTTGGCTCACTTTCACACATCCCTTTTAACATTAGAGTGTTAATGACCTAGGATTTGTCCAAAGTTGACAAAAAAAAACCTATGGCATCGTCATATTAATCCTTTATTGAAGAATGAAGAACGTATAACCCGATACACCATGAGAATCACATAGACCATTTGTTCTTGTTTCAGTGATGAAGGGTTAATATACACATGGAAAAAAATTGAGATGACAATCAAATATTCCATTATAATTCCTAAGAAATTAATAGAATTGAACATTAAAATACACATCCATCAAGCTCATAATGAGCACAATAAATGAAAACAATAAAAAAAACTTATATTATTTCTATTAAAATAGTATCATACATGGAATAACAAACTCATACCTCATCAAGAACAATGCCAAGTGCTCTCATACATTCTATTAGTACATTACCAGGTGCCATGCTCTTTCTCTCTACCAATAATACTTTGCTGACTATATTACAGACTCATTACAAAACTTGTTCCAACCTCATACAAAACCATATTCACAAGAAGGATCATACAAAACTAGAAAAACTCATTTTCTCTTCTTTTATCTTTTGTAGACCTTAGACTCTCTCAATTCCAAACCTAGAGAACTCACTCCCTAACAAAAACAACCACAACCTTCTATGTGTCTTTGTTGCTCCATTACCTTTCCTTATTTCCTCTGGAGCTTTGTCTCTTTCACCTCTTCTCCACTCACTCTGCTAACTTCCAGTAATACACACTTCTACTATCTGCATGCATCACACACAACCTCTTTGGATTTGTGGTAGTCTTAACTAGCATTCCATCTCATCCCTTAATTTCTCTGTGATATCTTGCACATCTTGCACTGCTTGAGTTAATCATTTAGGAATATTTGTGAAGATATTCTTCTTGATTTCGACATGCATGGATTATTATCTTGATTCTTGGTGCAAATTGTGGAACTCAAACCGGTGCACATGCCTTATTTCATCTATCACACTATTGATTTTGTGTGAAAAAAAATGAGGTGCATGCACAACTATTTTATAGAAGAACACGAAAAATGTTGCATGGGTCAAGGAGATGAAAGTTGGATATGGAAAAAAAAATGGGACACATAGGCTTTGATAACTTTATAAATTTTAGTAAAAAGGAAGCTATGAAAGATATGCCAAAGATTATAAAACCTTTAAATTATGTTTGTAAGCATTGCCAACATGGAAAACAGACAAAAGTAAGATTCAAGAAAAAAGAATAATATACATCAAAACCATTAGAAATTTTTCATACTGACCTTTGTGGACCTACCAGAACTAAAAGAATACAAGGTGAACATTACTTCATCTCATTCATTGATGACTATACAAGAATGACTTGGGTATCATTTCTCAAAGAAAAATCAAAAGCATTTCAAAAATTTAAAGTCTTCAAAGCACATGTTGAAAATGCGATTTATCTCAAAATCAAGTGCCTAAGATCAGATAATGGACGGGAATTTACCTCAAATTAGTTCAACAAGTTTTTTGAAACTCATGAAATAATAAGAAACTTTTCAACTCCAAGAACTCCTCAACAAAATAGAGTTGTTGAAAGGAAAAATAGAATTGTTCAAGAAGTAGTCAGAACTAGGTTAAATGAAGCCAAACTCCCACATATATATTGGAGAGAAATAATGTATATAGTTGTATACATTCTCAACAGATAAAAACTTAGATTGAACCCTTTAAAAACACCATATGAGTTGTGGTTTGGCATACCAACATTAGTGGAACACTTCAAAGTCTTTGGGAGAAAATTCTATATTAAGAGAGATGATGATAACCTAGGAAAATTTGATTCCAGATCAAATGAAGGAATATTTCTTGGTTACTCATCCAAAAAAAGGCCTACAAATGATATAACCAGAGGCTACACAAAATTGTGGAAAGTGAAAATGTAATAGTGGATGATATACAATCTAGAAGATTCGAATCCAAGATAATTCACAATTTGATGATACAATAAGAAATGATGATGATGAGAAGAAACTAAAGACATACAAGAAGAGGAATCACAAGGTTAAGAAGAAAAATAAGAGGAAGAATCCTCGAGATAAGATACAAAAGCACGATCAAGGAGAGAACAAATCAATCATATTGAAAGTCAAATCCTTGGAAACAAAAATGTTGAACTTGAAACAAGAAGAAAACTAACATACAAATCATAACAAGCAATGCTATCCCTAATAGAACCCAAAAAATTTATAGAGGCCAACGAATATCAATACTGGATCAAATCCATGAATGAAGAGATTGATCAAATAGAGAAAAATTAGACTCAGGAACTTATCCTAAGACCAAAAGAAAAAAATGTTGTAGGGACCAAATAGATTTTTAAAAATAAATTTAATGAAGATGGTCAAGTTATAAGGAATAAAGCAAGATTGGTATGCAAAGGATATGCTCAAGGATAAGGGATTGGATTTGAGAAAAATTTACCCCAGTAGCCATATTAGAAGCTATGAGAATATTTTTGACATTTCCATGTTTTCAAAACTTTAAAATATATCAAATGGATATCAAATCAACATTTATAAATGGAAATTTAGAGGACAAAGTTTATATCGAACAACCTAAAGGATTTATCTTGTCAGAAAATCAAGACTATGTTTGTAAATTAAAGAAATCATTGTAGGGTCTCTAACAAGCTCCCAGAGCATGGTTTTCAAGACTTTATAATCATATACGATAGTAAGGATACAAAAGAGGAGCTACTGACAACGATATTTACACTAAAATTGAAAATTAGAATGTGATTGTTGTTGTAGTATATGTGGATGACATCATCTTTCGAAGTAATTTAAACCCACTAAGAAAGAAATTCACTCCATAAATGAAAAAAGAATTAGAAATATCAATGATTGGTGAACTTACATTCTTTTTGGGATTGCAATTATCACAATCAGAGAAAGGAATATTCATATCTTATACCAAATCAGTTAAACAAATGTTGAGGAAATTTCAAATGAAAGATTGTAAACCTCTAAGCACACGTATGATTACATGATGCAAACTAAACAAAGATGATGAATCATTAAAACTAGACCAAACCATGTACATATCAATGATTGGTAGCTTGTTATATGCAACAACAACAAGACCAGACATCATGAAAGTTGTAGGATTAGTGGTCATATTTCAATCTGCACCTAAACAAACACATCTTAAGGAAGTTAAAAGGGTTCTTAGATATCTCAAGGGAACCTTGTATTTTGAATTATGGTACTCAAAAGCAGAAGATTTCATATTAACTATATATATTGATGCAAATTGGGCATGAAGTATTGTTGAAAGAAAGAGCACCAGTGGAGGATCATTTTTCCTAGGAAAATGTCTTGTGTCATGGCTAAGTAAAAAACAACCCTCTATATCACTATCTACAACAGAAGCTAAATATATTTTCGATGCCTCCTATTTCATTCAAGTAATTTCGATGAAACAAACCCTATAACACTTACTCATAAAGTATGATCATCCAATTCTTATTAACTGGGACAATACCAGTGCTATAAACCTTTATGAAAATCATGTCATGCACTCAAAAACCAAGCATATCCCAATTAAATTTCATTTTATAAGGGAAAATGTTTCTTTAAAAGTTATTAAAGTGGAATATGTGGATTCTAAAGAAAATAAATATCCCTTCTGTCATTGTTGTCAAAGAAAAAGGGGGATAATGTTGGACATGGTGTTATGGTGTTGGCATTGATGTCAAAGAAGGTCAATATGGTCAATGTTGGACATGGTGTTATGGAGTTGGCTTTGATTTCAAAGAGGATCAATATGGTCATGATTATAAAATGATAATACAATATGGATCCATCCCAATCACAAAATAAAGGAATTAATAAGAAAGGGTGTATTAAAAGCGACACTCGAAATGAGAAATGTCCCAGCAAAAGTTTATATTGAAAATATGTTACTGACATCCATCTAGAAAAGAAGAAATTGATCAGATAAAGAGGGATAAAATCACCCAGCTTGTTGTGTTGCCTCTCTATCAAATGACATTCATACTTGAACCCTCCTTGGAACATTATCTATGCCATCATAATAACATGAAGAGGGAGGTAAATTAAACTCATTTTCTTGAAAAGACTTCATCACTAGTCAAGGAATATTCAAATTTGTCATTGGTTTCTCATGCCAAGACTTTTCTAAGAAAGCTATGGATTTAATTTAAGGTATCACATAATGTAGAATGTACGACTTTCCAAATCAGTAGGATGATTGAGCCCATAAAAATGAATTCCCCCGAACTACAAGCCAACCAATATAAGTAATCAACGATGATATACTAAGATTATAGTCTATAGTGATGGTCGAAATTGGATGACGGTGATAAATTATAAACAATATTGGATGACTCAAATATATTTTCATGTTTGAACAAGAATGCAGGATAAGTGGCAATGGCTGATGCGAAAAATATATTATGCTAAATTTAACTATCCATGTGTCAACGCTAAGTTCTATCACGTTTTGGCCTGGGATTATTTTGATTCCATTTTTTAAATGTGAAATTCATGTGGACCATCCACTCAACCATTGATTAAAACCTATATGTCAATATGATTAGTGCCTAGATAAGCCTGGACCATCCACTAAACACTTGATGAAGTCTGAACCATTGATTTGATTGACTCCTAGGTAAGCATTGTTTGCACTCACTCTCGGTCACAGGTCAAGATCATAATAAAAAATATGAAGCTCTTATGGATTAAGGTGATAAACAGGATAACACCTACTTATAGGGTGTGGTCACTTGGTAAATAAAGGAAGTGTCTTCAGGCTAGAGTATAGAAAATGCCTTGCCTCCTGTTTGTCTAGTTGTTGGTCACAATGTTTGGTCCTATGGAAAAGGGGGCCATGCATTAGCACCTACCGAATGTTTGATACAAGAAATGCACCATATTGGAGGAATGAGAGTGAAACAAAAGCATGGGATTGAAATAAAGGAGTCAATCTATGTCTGTAATCGAATCATAAGGACTAAAATATTTGATCAAGATAACTATGAAGACAAGTAAAATGAGGTTTCAAATTGTAATTGAAACGCTTTTATGAATATTTTATAAATAACAACAAAAGAAGAAATTTGTTCTTAAAACAACATTACTATTATGAAGAGGCACATTGATTCAATTCTCTTTTATAAAGAGACACAATGGTTCAATATCATACAACTTTTATAAGACTATATAAATTGAAAGGTATGATAAAACGAGAGTGTCTATGTGAGTTAATTCGAAAGATCAAAACAAAGGCATAGTCCAAAGAAGAATTTGATATCTAAAAGATACACATGAAGTGAGGATAGAAGGAAGAATCAAGGGAGGATTGGATATCTCTATAGGTTGTAGCTTGAACTATAGGGAGTTGCAGTTTCCTCAAGTTGGTACTTGAAAACAAAGGATTGGAGTCTTGTACAGGTTGGAGCTTGAACAAAAGGGAGTTGCGGCTTCCTCAATTTGCGGCTTCCTCAAGTTGGGGCCTTGAAACAAGGGATTGTTGTCTCCTTGAGTAGGTTCTCTAAAGAAAGGAGATTGGTGTCTCCTACAAGTTGTAGCTTGTATAATAAATATAAATTTTATGGATGTTTCATTTAAAACTCTGTGTAATGTACCTTTTTGTTGATCAATTGTTAAGGTTAATAATTTTAATAATTAAAGAACTGTTTAAAATTATGAAAAAGAAGCAATATAGATTTACCACCCCCCCCCCCNNNCACCCCCCCCCCCTCTCAGTATTTAAAACAATTTCAACAATTGGTATCATAGAAAGGTTCATTCACCTCACCTTAACCACTCTAAGGTCGATTATGAGAAATCAAAATGGACCAACAATAAGGAATGTCCTCTAACAAAGCACCATTGTTCAAAGGAGATGATTATGCATTTTGGATTATAACGATGAGAAGTTATCTAATGGATCTTGGATGTGATGTTTGATTATATATGGTAAATGGATAAAAATCACCACCTATTACACCTTTAGACGTTGCTATAAAGAAACTTTGCAATGATAGTTCAAGGGTTGTTAATGAAATTCTTGGTGGATTAGAAAACTCTACATTTTTTTAAGGCGATGCATTGTAAATCAACAAAAGAAATTTGGGACAAACTTAAAATCATCTATGAAGGAGATTTCAAATTCAGGAAAGAAAAAATTCAAACACACAAAGGGAAGTTTGAAGGACTAGAGATGAAATAGGAAGAAAACATTGTAGAATATCTTCAAAGAGTGGATGAAATTGTCAATTCAATCAGAGCTCTGGGAGAATACCTGGAAGATAAAATTATTGTTCAAAAAGTGTTGAGTTCATTACCAATGAGATATTATGCCAAGTTATCTACCTTGGAGAGAAAACCTTGACGAACTTACAATGGATGAACTTCATTGGATTCTTATAGCCTATGAAATGATGAAAGGGGGAAAAAAGCCATAAAAAAGGGAAACAACCTTAAAATCCTCAAAATAAAAAAAGAACCACAAGCATGTGTCAAATGAGAATCAATCAAACATATTAGATGAAGAATAGGCTAACTTTATAAGGAAACTCAAGAAATTATATGTGAAATAAAAAGGGAAGTTACCCTTCGAATGTTTCAACTATGGAAAAGTTGGGCATTTTTCCTCCAAATGTCCCTATCCCAAGAAATAGGATAGTGATGATGAAGAAACTTATAACCGTAAAGAACTTTAAAATGTCAAATCTGAAAACAAGAAGAAATTATACAAGAAAAAGAAAAACTTTTAATCCAAAGAAGACAATAGTTTAGCTGACATGAGTGAAGATGATGAGACAAAGATTCTATTTATGGGTATAGAAACTCAAACTAAGAATACTAAGGATAATACTAGAAAATTTGAAGTTGAGGGAGAAGTAGATCATCAAGAAGAAATTATTAATGCCTTTGAAGAACTGAGAAAATATAAAAGGAAGAATAAATCATTAAGTTAAAAACTATAAAAATATGAATAAGAATAAAAATAAGGAGAAAATGAAGTTTCAAAAACCATCAAGGAGAAAAAACAATTCATTATTGAATTGAAGACTAAAATCCAATAATCCAAAATAATTGAAAAGGTCATAAGTAAACAACTCAATGAAAAGTAACAAGACTGTGAAAAACTAGAGGCTAAAATTGTTTTTCTAAAAGGGGAACTTAAAAAGGCAAAACAACCAATAAATATTTGAAAACAATGCAAAAATATTGGATGATATTATTAACAATCAAAAGTCATTAATAAATAAGACATGACTGGGTTATGATCAAAAGACATCTAGCAAATGATCTAACTCTGCATCTTAGGAAACTGACAAAAATTCAAAATGTTATGCAACTTCCCTTCAGATCTCTTTCAAAAAGGAAGAAAGAAAAATAAAGATTGATTCTAATCAACAAAAACATGCTTTCTAATGAAAAGAAAATGAATATACAAGGAATACAACTACAATAAGAACTCCCCCAAAAAGGTATCAACATCTCTTTCTTGGATATTGTGTCTTGCAATAATTTTGGGCATAAAACATTACATTGTAGAGCTTATGGAAAGAACAATAATAAAAGAGTTCAAAGATATGATTTTAAGAACATCAAGAATAATAATAATTAAGGGAACGCAAACTATAATTAACTCTCTCCATTACAAGATTAGAATTTTGAATGCTACAAATGCACAAATTATGGTCACAAATCTAGTAATTGTATATTATCAAAGAATCCCATGAATACTTCAAATATTCAAGAAGAAAATCATAATAAGACATGGAAAGAAAAACAAATAGACAAAAAGAAAACAAAATGTAAGCTAGTGTTATATGCTAAAAATAAAAGAAGCTAATGGTATGTTGATAGTGGATGTTAAAAGAATATGAAAGGATATCAAGACAAATTCCTTAGTTTGAAAAATAAATAAAAATGAAGTGTTACATTTGGAGATGATGTCTCTACTAAGATACTTGGAAAGGGTACAACCATTTTGAAAAATAACAGAGCTAAGGTAGAAAATGTGTTATTAGTTGAGAATATGAAACCTAATGTCCTCATTCTGGTCCAATCATGTGATCAAGGACACATAATCATATTTGACTCTCAAAAATGTGAAATTATAAAAGAAGGTTGAGGAAAATTAGTAGCTATTGCACCAAGGACACCAAGCAATGTATATATATTAAGCATAGAAGAAGAAGAAAAATGTGGCATGGGTCAAGTAGATGAAATTTGGCTATGGAAGAGAAGAATGGGACACATAGGCTTTGATAATATGATAAAAGTTAGTAAAAAGAAAGGTGTGAAAGATATGTGAAAAATTACAAAACCTTCAAATTCAATTTGTAAGCACTGCCAACATGGAAAATAAACAAAAGTAAGATTTAATGAAAAATAATACTCTACATCAAAACCAGTAGAACTTGTTCATACTAACCTCTATGGACCTACCAGGACTAAAATCATACAAGGTGAACATTACTTCATCTTATTCATTAATGACTATATAAGAATGAATTGGGTATCCTTAAAAAAAAGTCAGAAGAATTTGAAAATTTTAAAATCTTCAAAGAACATGTTGAAAATGAGACTGATCTCAAAATCAAGTGCCTAAGATTAGATAATGGAGGGGAATTTAACTGAAATGAGTTCAACAAGTTTTTTGAAACTCATGGAATTAAAAGACACTTTTGATCTCCAAGAACTCCTCAACAAAATGGAGTTGTTGAAAGGAAAAATAGAACTATACAAGAAGCATCCATAACTATGTTATATGAAGCCAAAATCCAGATATATTGAGAAGAAGTGTATACATATGTATAGATACTCAAAAAATCACAACTTAGAGTTAACCATGACAAAACACCATATGAGTTGTGGTTTGACATACCAACATCAATCAAACACTTCAGAGTCTTTGGCAGGAAATGCTATATTAGGAGAGATGATGATAACATAGGAAAATTTGATTGCAGATAAGATGAAGGCATATTTATTGGTTACTCATCTAGCAAAAAATATTAAAAATTCTATAACCTGAGTTTGCACAAACTTGTGGAAAGTGCAAATGTAAAAGTGGATGATCTAAAATCAAGAAGAATCAAATCTCAAGATAATTCATAATTTGATGAAAGAAAAAGAAATGGTGATGATGAATAAGAAACTAAAGAAATACAATAAGAAGAATCACAAAGTAAAGAAGAAAAATAAGAGGAATAATCCCCAAGACAAGATACAAAAGAGCCATTAAGGAGAGTACAAAGATATCATCATGAAAGTCAAATCCTTAGAAACAAAAGTACTGGAATCGAAACAAGAGGAAAACTAACATACCAATCAGAACAAGAAATGCTCTCCCTAATAGAACCCAAAACACTTATAGAGGTCAAGAAAGATGAATGGATCAAATCTAAGAATGAAGAGATTGATCAAATAGAAAAAAACTAGACGTGGGAGCTTGTCCCAAGACCAAAAGACAAAAATGTGGTATGGACCAAAATCGATTTTTAAAAATAAAGTTAATGCAGATGGTCAAGTTATAAGAAATAAAGAAATATTGGTATGCAGAGGATATGCTCAAGTAGAAGGGATTGCCTTTGAGGAACAAATTTCCCTAATAAATAGATTAGAATCTATCATAATGTCTTTTGCATTTTCATGTTATAAAAACTTTAAAATATATCAAATGGATGTCAAATCATTATTCTTAAATGGAAATTTAGAGGAATAAGTTTATATAGAACAACTGGAAGGATTTATATTTCCAGGATATCAAGAATATGTTTGTGAATTAAATAAAGCATTGTATGGTCTCAAACAAGCTCCCAAAGCATAGTTTTCAAGACTTGATAATCATCTATAGCAGTAAGGATACAAAAGATGAGATACTGAAAACAATCTTTACACTAAAATTGAAAATTAGAATATAATTATTGTTGTAGTATATGTGGATGACATCATCTTTAGAAGTAATTAAAACCCTCTCAACAAGAAATTTTCTATAGAAAGGAAAAAATAATTTGAAATGTTAATGATTGGTGAACTGACATTCTTCTTTGGATTACAAGTATCATAATTAGACAAAGGTATATTCATATCTCAGACCCAATACATTAAATAAATGTTGGGGAAATTTCAAGTGGAAGATTGAAAACCTATGAGAATGTCTATGATTACATGATGTAAACTAAGAAAAGATGATGAATCACTAAAAGAGAACCAAGACATGTATAGATCAATGATTGATTGCCTATTATATGCAACAACAAAAAGACCAGATATCATGCAAGTTGTAGAATTAATAGCTAGATTTCAATCTACACCTAAAGATAAACATATGGAGGAATTTAAAAGGACTTTTAGATATCTCAAAGGAACCCTGGATTTTGGATTATGGTACCCAAAAGTAGAATACTTAACATTAAATGCATATAATGATGTAGTTTGGGCCAGAATTATTGATGACAGAAAGAGCACTAGTGGAGGATCATTCTCCCTAGGAAAATGTCTTGTGTCATGGATAAGTAAAAAGAAAACCTCCATATCACTATCTACAATAGACGTTGAATATATTGTTGCTACCTCCTGCTGCACTCAAGTAATTTGGATGAAACAAACTCTAGAAGAATTATAGGTAAAGTATGATCATCCAATTCTTATTAACTATGACAATACCAATGCTATAAACATTTTTAAAAATATTTTCATGCACTCAAAAACCATGTATATCCCAATTAAATTTCATTTTATCAGGGAAAAAATTTCTTTAAAAATTGTTAAAGTGGAATATGTTGATACTAAAGAAAAAATTGCATATATATTCACAAAACCTCTTCCCAAAGGTACTTTTGAAAACCTTATACATAAATTGGGGGTAATTTCCATATATAATTAAATTGCACAAGCTTCATGAGAAAATGAGTACATGGACAGGGGGATTATAAACTGGGGGGGGGAGAAATATCCCTTTTGTCATTGTCATCAAAGGGGGAGAATAAAAATTAAAACCCAATTAAAATTTAAAATGGGTTTTTACTTTGTTGTCATCGATGCCAAAGGGGGAGATAATGTTGGACATGGTTTTATGGTGTTGGAATTGAAGTCAAAGAGGGTCAATATGGTCAATGTTGGACATGGTTTTATGGAGTTGGCGTTCATGTCACAGAGGATTAATATGGTCATCATTATAAAAGGATAATCTAATATAGATCCATACAAGTCATAGAATGAAGGAATTAATAAGACATAGTGTATTAAAAGTGACATTCGAAATGAGAAATGTCCCAAAAAATGTTTATGTCGAAATATGTTACTGACATCCATCTACAGAATAAGCAATTGATCAGATAAAGAGGGAAAAAATAATCAAGCTTGTTGTGCCACCTCTATATCAAATGGAATTCATATTTGAACCCTCCTTGGAACATTATCTACATCATCACAATAACATGCATAAGGAGGTAAATTAAACTCATTTTCTGGAAACGACTTCATCACTAATAAAGGAATAATCAAATTCATCATTGGTTTCTCAGGAAAAGACTTTCCTATGAAAGATATGGATTTAATTCAAGTTCTCACATAAGGTAGAATGTAGGTCTATCCACATCACTAGGATAATTGAGACCATAAAAATGAATTCTTAATGAGCTATAAGCCAACCAACAGAAGCAATCGATGATGATAGACTAATATCATAGTCTATAGTGATGGTTGAAATTGAACAATGGTGATCAAGTATAAACAAGATCAAACGACTCAAATCTATTTTCACGTTTGAATAAGGACGAAGGATAAGTGGCAAGGGAGGATGAAAAAACTATATTATGCTAAATTTAACTATCCACATGTCAACGATACTTTCTCTCGTGCTTTGGCATGGGATTAATTCAAGTCCATTTTTCAAATGTTAAATTCATGTGGAACGTCCACTCAAACATTGATTAAAACCCATTCATCAATTTTATTAGCATGTAGATAATCCTGGACCATCCTGTCAACACTTGATCATGTCTAAACCGTCAATTTGATTGGTGCCTAGGTACACACTTTTTGCACTCACTCTCAGTCACAAGTCAAGGTTATATTGAAAAACATGAAGTTATGATTGATTAATTTGATAACTGGGAAAAAACCTTGTTATAGGGTGTGGTCACTTTTTAAATAAATGAAGTGTCTTCGGGCTAGAGTATATAACATGCCTTCCCTATTTATCTAGCTATTGGTCACAATGTCTGGTCCTATGGGAAAAGTGGGATATGAATTAACACCTACCTAATTTTTGATATAGGAAATGCACCAAATAAAAGGACTCAGAGTGCAACATAAGTGTGTGATCAAAATAAAAGAGTCGATCCATGTCTGTGATCAAATCATAAGTACTAAAATATATGATAAAGATAACCATGAAGACAAGGAAAATGAGGTTTCAAACTATAATTGAAAATATTTTATGAATATTTTATAAATAATAACAAAAGAATAAATTTGTTCTTAAAACAGCATTAATAATATGAAGAGACACATTGATTCAGTGCTCTTTTATAATGAGACACAATGCTTCAATGTCATACAGCTTTTAGAATAAAATATAAACATAAAGGTATAGTAAAAGGAGAGTGTCTCTGTGAGCTAATTCAGAAGATCAGAATAGAGGCAGAGCCGCAGGAATAATTTGGCATCTGAAACATATACATGAAGTGAGGGTGGAAGGGAGAAGCAAGGGAGGATTGGTGTCCTATAAAGGTTGGATCCTGAACTACAGGGAGTTGCAACTTTGATTGGTGTCTCCTTGAGTAGGTGCTAAAAACAAAGGAGTTTGATGTCTCCTACAATTTGTAACTTGTATAAAAAATATAAATTTTATTATTTTTACATTTAAATTTATGTGTACTCTATTTTCTTGTTGATCAATTGTTATGGTTAATAATTTTAATAATTAAATTTAACTGTTTAAAATTGTGAAAAAAAAAACAATATGGATTCACCCCCCTCTTAATATTGAACAACATCTCCACAAATTTGTACATGTAGCTCTGCCTGGTTTGAATGGGGAATTGATTTATATACGTCGACCTGTTATCCCAGCCCGTGCGGAGCTGCCTCACCCTGTGCCTGAAGCTCAACATTTTTTTCTTTTCAATATTGCTCACAAAAGAAGCTCTGATATTGCATTATAATGTATATGAATGATTTTAAATGTAAAAGATAATGATGTTATTACCAGTGATGATGCACTCACTTTCAATGAAATATACATTCATTAATTATTTGAAACAATAATAATCGAAGGAAAAATCTAATGATGTTATTACTAGTATATGGAAACATTATAATTGACATGATTAATCATGTTCACTATGACAATGTCTCCTTCCCTTGTATATATTGTTGGACACACAAAATTCCCATTCACTGTCACAATGGATTTTGTATGGCATAAACGACTCACATTCTTCACCCATATTTGAAATTATTGTAAATCAAACAATATATTGATTTTTGAAACAAATCCATGATCCATGAATGAATGTTGTAGAAAATTAATAAAGTAGCAATCTTACATCAAATTTATAATGCCTTATCTTTCCCTGCACTTCCATGGATGATGAAAACATGATTATCACAAGGAGAAACATAATTTTCGTTACCAATTCGCCCATTTTCTCTTCAATCTCCTACGCAATCACCCTTGTTCTATTTATTGATTCTACAGAGATGAGTGGCACCCACATTATTATAAATTTGTGACATATCTTACATGAATATATAGCCAACATTGATAAGTAGAAGGAAAGCATAACCATAGGGTATGTTATGGTGTAACTTGTTGAAGTTGGTATGTGGTCATTGTATTGCTTTCATCTCACTAAATACATTGTGCATATGAAAATACATATCTCAAAATGAGAAAAATAAAAAATATTTTAAGTAATGTTATAGTGATAACTTAAGATGATGATCTTAATTATTTTCGACATGAAATGAGAGTGGAGATATAAAAAAAAAATATACAGAGATATTGCAAGAGAGACAATAATATAACATAGATATATCAGATATATAACAAGAGGCACATATATACAGTGATACACAATTTCTCTTAATGAGCGCAATGTACAAAACTGTAGAAACGTAGAGTGAAAAACTCACTAGAATGGTGACATTTTATCTCTGAGAAGATATGTGATGGCTAATCACATTCGCAAGAAGATGATTACAATGAAGATCTAAAGGCCTTTTTAACATAAAAAGAATACAAAACCCTAACCCCGGAAGATGAAAATCCAACAGTTTTGTGGACCCTAGTTTGGGTAGTTTGGTGAGATCGGAAGAG